>SCLH01001410.1:146218-198447 GCA_004367855.1 Oikopleura vanhoeffeni
CCCAGACTTTACGCCGAATCTTGACTTTAGGTGTTTTCTGTGTTAAAACACTTTATATGTTAAAATATGCTTGAGAATCGTTATTTAATTGACGAAAACGTTAGCAATAAACCAAAAATGAATTATCAGTTTTTCTTAAAAAATTTGAAACAATGGTCGGATCACTTTTTGTTGATTTACTTTTTTTTCAAATATTAATGCTCGGTTTGAGCTATCTACGAAATTAATCGAATGAATCGTTTTCAAACGCCGAATTAAATATAAATCATGGCTGAAAAAGTGGCATAAAAGCCCAAGCAAGGACCGTAATAGATATAATAATACCAGCAATAATCATGGAACTGTATCTTTTTATGAAGTCGTGGCGAGGCATTAAAGATTATACTTTATACCAGAGAAATAACTCCTAAGTAATTAAAGAGTCTCACAGGCATAAAAGACAAATCCCACACTTTCAAAGCAAACACTTTTGTTAACTTTTTTAACAGTATCAAACAAGCTATTTGTGAAACTATTGAAAATTACTTCTTAGTAAATTAGAACCTTGCTTTAATTAAAGGAGGTATCCACGGAGCTGTATCTTGAGATCAGTAGTGATAAAGTAAAGCTAATTTTAGCTGCATTCTCATTTTTATCACTGGTTTGCTTCCAAAAATATACAAAAAATCATTCTTCGATATAAAAACTTTTTTCAATTTTCCAAGTAAAATTTTCTTAACCTCACTGTAATTTTGGAAGTAATAAAACCGTTCACTCAGATTTTTATCTGCAGTTAGTTCACTCTGAATTTAATTTTGTAAATAGTAATAAAAATTTTATAATTTTCGAAAAAATAAATTTCTAAATTTTTTCTTAGATTTCAGAAATTTTGGTATCGACAAAGACCAATTTTTTGATCAGATTAGTGATAGGAGCTGATTTTCTCGCTATTAAATTTTCTCTGATCGGTTTAATTATACAAATAATAAAAATAAATTTTGGGAGAATAAAAGTGTCGATATTAAGATTTTGAAATTTTTTGTTCGTCTGAAAATTATCGGTTGTCTTGTAAGGTCACAGACTTTTACTGCGTATAAAAGCAAAACTATAACGAGATGTTTTTCAACGGCTCCGCGATTCTTGTTATTTGACTATACGAGACTCGTATCACGTAATACGAGTCATTTTCAATTTTCCATGATTTTTACGCTCCCTTCTGCATGCGATAAAATAATAATTTTTTTTCTCAACAGATTTTGCGCGCGTAGTAAAACTGTGAGAAAAAAATGGTATCGATTTTGAAAATAATATCTGACAATCAAAAGGCGCGAACAATTAAAATATTTTTTTCTCTGGTTTAAATAATTATTTCTAATCGAATCTGGACACATGTTTAAATTTATATATTAGTTAAGCTTTCAAGCCGAGAGAATTTTTTTAAAAACAGGTGCTTTAAAAACTTTTGACCATTTTTTCGGAAAATGAATAAATTTTGGTCAACAATATAACAGTCTATTCAAATGGTTCGTCCCGTTTGACCTAGAATTTTCGGAAAAAGACATTACTGACGGCCCGCTGTGTCAACCAAATATTCTTTCTATCCCAAGCGATAATCAACAGGATTATTAATTAAGAATGATCGGTCATAAAAATAGCAGCTGAATTTTTCTCATTGCCCCTAGCACCTTTTTACGTCAAACTTTTATAAGTTAAATCAGACTGGAAAAAATACTTTGAAGAATGCATACAATTTTTATTTGAATTTATCTGAATATTGACAGGGAAATTCCCTGAAATAACTAGCAGATATTTCAAACCAATTTTAAGAAAATAACAGGAATTGAACTCGTGAATATTCGCGGCTGATAGCTACAAAAAGGTAGATTAAAAGTTGGTTAATCTTCAAGGAATAAAAATTTTTTTCATAAAATTAAATCAATGCATATCGAATTTTGGTTGGGACCATTTTTTTTTGCATTTTAGTAGATCAAAATTTAGGGCGCCCGTGATTGCCATTTTCTAGAGTTCTAAAATTTCTTGTACGAATATTTCATAGCTTTTTTTCATGAAATTTAATTCTCTATTCGCCTGCATATTCGAAATTTTGGTTTCAGACCATTTTTTTCCATTTTAGTAGATCAAAAATTAGGGCGCCCGTGATGCCATTTCTAAAGTTCTAAAATTCTTGCACGAAATATTTCATAGCTATTTTTTCATGAATTTTAATTTTACATTCGATGCATATCGAAATTTTATTTGGGACCATTTTTGATTTTTAGCAGATCATTTTAGAGCTCGCTCATTGGCCTGCCCGAGAGACAACCGACAATTAGGGCTGAGTGGTTTACTCTCTGAAAATTGAAAAAGCGAATGAAAATTGCGCTCAGAAAAACACGTGACGATAAAGGTGTTAATCGTTTCCACCTGTTAGTAACCTTATAGGCGTAAAAATCATGGGAAAATTTGAAACG
Source organism: Oikopleura vanhoeffeni (assembly GCA_004367855.1). Lineage (NCBI taxonomy): Eukaryota > Metazoa > Chordata > Appendicularia > Copelata > Oikopleuridae > Oikopleura > Oikopleura vanhoeffeni. Next base: position 148,669 of record SCLH01001410.1, read on the forward strand.
ACTCGTATAGTATACTTTTGAAAAAGTGCTTTTTTAGAAACAAATCTGGTGTCGGTGAACTAGATGTATCGTTTTGAGCGACCATGTGCTAAAACACCTATTTATTTTGGGAATTTCGTTCAATTTAATGAATAATGTTTAAAGCTCTAGCAAGTTTGTTAAGCTAAAAAATTTAAGTAAATTCACAAAAAAATAAAAAATTTTCAGATCCAGGGACCAGATGCAGCTATTTTGAAAATTGGAAAATCTCGGTTTTTGAACCGGTATACCGGCCGGTCCGTATTTTTACGAGGGGAACACACCAGGGTTTTGTTTCAAAATGCTTGTTGACTATGGTTTTGGATGATTACAACTTGAAAAATTGGAAAAGTTGAAATGGACACGATGCAAACATATCATAAGCTGCAAAAATAAATATATTTAAAATGTACTAAAAAGAAAAGCTAATAATTGTTACCTATGAAGTTCAGATTATTTATTTATAAGCCTAATTTGCAGAAAGTTGCGTTTTATTATATAAAACTACTAACGATTTGTAGACGGCCTTACCATGGCTGCAAATAAACCAATAATAATAGTACAAAAAAGATTGAACACCATTTTTTGAAAATTTCGAACAAATATCTCCTGGAATCCGAAGTTTGAACTCGATACCCCCTTAACTCTTGAAAGCATAGATAAAAAGTTCCGCGGAGGCACCCGAGCCTTTCAGAAAGCTGAACTTTGAGCGGTGTTTACAAAAAACTCATATGCAATAAACTTTTAATCTTTTTTTATGATCAAGTTAGAAAGTTAAATTGTCGAACAAAAAAATTTCGAATTCTTGACATTTCATGTTTAATGCTCGAATATCGTTTGAAGAAAAAGGCTTATTAAACCACGTGATAGTACCGCACGTCTGAACTTCTTGATAAATTTGTCTGTTTGGGTATATCTGTTGGAAATCAAAAATTTTCTTTAAATAAGTTCGAAATATTCATGGAAAAATTACGTTTTTTAGGAACAAGATTACGTTTTTAAGAAAACAAATTGGTAATTTTATTGATTGAATGGATCGAATAGTATGAGAGTAACACTTTGCCATAATTTTTATTAATTATATATTTGTTCTAAACATATAATTTTTATATATACTAATATCGAAATAAATGAAAATTCACTTCTTAAAAAATATTTTTGCTCCAGATGTTCCTCGAATGTATTTTTCCGTAAAATGGACTCAAAAACTATCCTAAAAACTGGCTCATCCAATTCCATTTTCAAGTTGAAAATTATTTCATCAGGAATGATACTTAGACGAAGTATTGCCTGTCAAAGAACTCCCATAAAATTTCAACCGTACCCAGAAAAAATTTTGTAGTGCATTTATAAGAAAAGTTTAAGTGACTTGAGCCTTTCAAAACGTTCTGTGCCTCCGAGCCTCGGAGTACGAGGGTTAAACATTAAACTGGCGCCAGGCGGACGTTGTTATGAGATGCAGTGGCGATGCCAACTTAGAACGAATTGACAAAGTTCGAAAATTTTTCAAGTCACAAAGTTTTTTTCTGAAATTCTTCCACATTATTTTAAAAGTTAAAAAAGTTTCAAAGTTAGTAAAAAGTAACAGATTACAGGACAAATTATGATAATTTCTGTATTGGAAAATAAAAGATCAGATTTGAGCTTCAGCCAATTGAAGCTACAATTTTTTGTATAAAATATTCCTTTGAATCCCTGAAAAAGGGGGTTTTTTATTCATTTTTCACTGAAAAGGTGGATTTTTTGGAATTTTCCGAAATTGTCTTAATAAATTTAAAAATTGCCCTTAAATTTTCACAAATTGCCCTTATATTTCTGAAATTGTCCTTATATTTGCCCAAATTGTCCTTATTTTTCGAAATTGTCGTTATTTTTCTGAATTGTGCTTATATTTTCAACAATTGTTCTTATATTTCCGAAATTTTCCAATATAAAGACAATTTTGGGAAAATATAAGGACAATTTGAAAGAAAATCGGACTACATGGGAAATATAAGGACAATTTTGAAATATGAGGAAAACCTGGAAAATATTAGAACATGTGGAAAAATTCGGACTCTTCCGATTTCTTTGAGGTTTGAGTAAAGAATTCTTTATTTAATTTCATTATTTCATCTTTTTTGATTCCTAACGTTTTCGTTTATTTATTAAACATTCTCAAAGATATTTTGACATATAAAGTTTTTACAGATAAAACACACAAATTCAAGTTTAGCTAAATCTATAGAAAAATTTATTTTAAAAAAGGCATTTTTATTAATTTCATTTTTTATTAAATTTCAAATAATAAATATTTTATTAAAATTTTCATTAATTTCATTGTGTGATTTTCAGTTTTAATTGTAATCAATATATCATTTTCACGGTTAGCACTGCTAATTAAACAACCAAAATAAACAGTCAAAAGTCTATTTCTGATGAATTATGTTGTTTGATATAATAACATCGATGATTCTTAACACAAACACGTTCTGATACAGTCTTGTTTTGGAAGTATGTTTGGCTTGTTACTGACTTGTTTATTCCCGATTGACTGACTGACTTATATATTCACGAAATTTACAAACTAAAATATATTTGTTAGACGACTTTTAATTCACAAAGAAAAATTTCTAGTTGTTTCTGAATCATTATTAATCAAAATGAAGAAAGTAATATCAATAAAAGTAGAATCAAATTATTTGAGAAATATTTGGCCGGAGAAAATATTGGAAAAAATTTAAAACTTCGAAGGTTTTGATACCTAAACTAAGTTGATTATGTTATTTTGTAACCTACATAAAGTAACTAACGTTGAAGTCAAAACAATGTATACGTGGATTTCGTTACTGGTTTTACTCAGTTAATCACAAGAAAATTAAGGTTTCAGCATTTGAATGTAAGCCCCTCCTGATTTCCACAATACGATTCGCTTTCTGTTTATTAAAATAACAACAAACTTTATGCGTTATTCCGGCAGGTGACTGGCTGGCTGTGCATCTCAGAATATTATATAAGCAGTTTCAGCCGATCCAGTGTTCAGGCATAGCTTGATTATTGACTCACGGGCCCCGTTTTCTAATCACGAAAGTCATTACGTGATATGATTATAGAACTCAAGCACTTGAAATTTTTTTTATGAATTCACACCCTTATATTTGACTAATCTAAGACGTTTATCATATTCCGTGCCCAATTTGTGCAAAAAATTTCGAACCCTCTTCGCTGTTTATTTATCCAACAAAAACTTCATTTTCCATCCCCATTTTTTTCGTAAATGCGCATTTGGGGTTAATTGAAACGGGTGTAATGGAAAAAAAGGAAAATTTAAAAAAATTGAACGCAAAAATAACTTATGTAGTTTGTTTAAAACGCATATTAAATAAGATGGCACTGCACTAAATAGAATTTTTTATCAGATGATACCATATTTTACAAAAAACTCTAATGTATTAATAATTATGGTGTCAATTTTAGCTCTTTACATTTTAATTATTTTACATTTAAAGGGGTATACGACTCTGATTTGATAAAGGCCTTAGAGGCATTAAAAATGCTCCAAATTAATACGGGGTGATAATTAAGTGTACTAAGAACCCAATCATCAAAAAAAATTCGAAATTTTCGCATTTTTTCGATTTTTTTCTGAGTATTTTTTAAAAGATGAAGTTAAAAAATTACGTTTGCTCAAATTTGACCACTAAAACTTCAAAATATCGACTTGACATAAGCCAACTTTCTTATCAGTGTTTCACTACCTTTCTTTTGAGCCTACTTTCAAAAAAATCGAAGCACATTTTTTTTCGGAAATTTTTAACGGGACCTTGAAAAATTCATATTTTGAGTTTGGAGTCGAAATTAAACAATAACGCTCCATAGAAGTTTTAATTTGTTTTGAGCTACCGTTTGCAAAAATTTGAGTGAATTTTGAAAAAAATTTTTTATCCCTTTTACAACCCTTTCCGATGAACAAAGTCCAAAAACCGGTGGTTTATTGCAAATTCTAAAAAAAATATAGCACTTATCAACAAAAATGCTCCATAGAAGTTTTGAATACTAATTATACAGGTTAAGTTAAAATTTAGGTTTATTTCAAAATAAAACCTGAGAGGAGATAGATTTTGCAGTTTGGAAAAAGTCATCTTGTTACGATTCTGTACCTATTGGTGTAATGGTCAAAAATAATTTGTGTTACACTTTTTCGCAAGATTAAAGATAGATCTACAAATCAGCGTTTCTGGTTTTTCTCATAAGCTCTTTGTTTTCAGTATATTTAACCAAGAAAATGTCAAATCAGAGTCGTATACGGTATACCGTATACGGTATACCCCCTTGACCCGCTCATTTGGTCGAAATGTTGGTAAAACCCACCCTTATATTTCAGCCCGAGAAAATTATCGAAATTTTTGAGAATTTCAAATAAACTCCAAAATTAGTTTTGTCTATTAGACACTTTTCATCCAAAAATAACGTGTTATCCGAAGATCCTCGGCTCTATTTACCTGGTATTATGAAATATTTTTGCTATAATATAAAAATATGTAGTGTACTGTTAACATTAGTGTATGGTGAAATAATGATTTGCCCTTAAGGGGGTTAATATACTCAGAGGACCAGTAAATTGCCCACCACCAGGCGCCATAAGAGGGTTCGTCGTTCTGCAGTACTGCATCTATCTCCACCCCCGTATTTTTAAGGAACTGGCCAAGCGGGAAAAAAAGGATTTTGATCGCTACCGGTCGTAAAATCTCGAAAAAAGGCTGCAAAATCACAGATAACGGGACCTCCCTAAACAACAGCTTTACGTAAGGAGGTTGGCGTGACCTTGAATCACCACGGCAAAGTATCTGGTACACCCTTAAAGCGATTATTTGCCACCAGAGGCCCCTAGAACCACCTCGCAGCAATCGCAGAGAATCAAGAGAACAACCAAAATACGCACAAGTAGACCAAAAAACCCACCTCGCTCGTGATAGGGGATAGGAATTTTCTGAATTTTTTTCGAACGGACATTTTTTAATCCAACGAACATGACAGAGATAAACGAACCGTAACGATAGAGATTTTTTTGCGAAAAACACAGGCCACGACCCGTGCCTCTTCTAAAAATTGATCAACTAAATAAGAAGAAATTTACAGAAGACATCTGACTGTGAGTTTTTAAAATTTTTTCGAAAAAAAGCCCTGGGTTTTTTCTAAAAAACAGTATAAGAGGGTTAATGTCCCTTCACTCCGCCTAAGGCAGTACTGTCTCGAGACCGAATAAAAGCTAGAATCAATTTCGGCAGGACTTCGAAAATTTCAGTCAGAATCCTTTTGAACCTAATCTATCGTATTTTTAGGGCGAAAAGAGAATAATTTTCCAATGAGGCTGTTCATATTATTATGGTCGGCCGCATTTGGTATTTCCGAATTTTATATGGGTAAGTAGATATCAATTATGGTCCCAAAATAGAGATAATAAAACGACCACGTTCCGCCGTCAAGTACGAGATCTATTTACACTGAAAATAAAGACTTTGAATTACTATCGTTGACTAAACAAAGTTTTAATTAAAATTAGTATAATTTGCTTGTATAACACTTAAACCGTTGGCTTTTAGAAGAGTTATTTATGCTAGAAGTTCTAACACCATATCTGTCCCTGTGAGCAAAAAAATATTTCGAAATTTTTTTTGGAAATTTTGGAGAATCATCATTAAAAGTTCTGCATTTTGTGAAAAGCGGAATTGTTTGTCTGAGATTACCAAAAGCATGTTGTTCCAATCATAAATCTGGTTTGACATTTTTCTAAATTCTTTAACGTTCTAACCAATAAGAAGGAGCTTTCAAAAACTATTTTATCATAATTTTTTAAATAAAAAACGAGAAATTAACTTAATTTTATTTCTACTGTGTGAGTTTTGCTCAATTTCTGCATCAAAAAAGTTTTCATGCAAGCTTATGATTTCGCTTAAATAAAAAGAGAAAAAGTGAGTCCTTATTTATTGTAAAAATTGATACGATGTAGAAAACATAAAAAAATATTTTTTACACGTAGACCAATCAAAAACGTAATTCGTTATTTTCGAAACATACGAATTTACACCAATTAAAAACGTTATGAGCAAAAAATTGTAGGCGGAAATCGTCAGTCTCCGTAAAAATTTACAAACTGTTTCATTTTTCCAATAAATTTTATCTTTGCATTAAAACGGTTGGTTTATGATACCAAAATTGCCCGAAAATTAAAATTTAAACGGCATATGATTTTCTATTGCACAAGTTGTTTTTCAGATCGGTAAACTTGCCACGCCTACGCATTTTTCAAAGCCATATTTTTTTGTTGCGAAATTTTTTATCAATGAGGAACGTTTATACATAATAAAATTCTGATATTGACCAGTGAAAACCAAGGATTTGACATCAACTAATGAACAAAAACTTTCTTGTCGAGAATAAAAAACATTACTTAAAATTTGACAAGTGCGATTTTTACATTCAAATTTTTGGAAAATTTCTCAGTGGCGAGATAAAAGTTTAGCTAAGTGAAAAAACCTACCTACTATCAAAGGCTTTTGTATGTTTTCGAGAATGGTTCATTCGATGAAAAAAATTCCAAATTTATTCTAGGATCAATGAGTTGATACATCGCAATTTTATTTTGGTGGTTTAATCCCATAACCGGTTGACCGGTAATCAGCGAAAGCACCGGTCAAATTCGGTTTCTGGAGAACTGGGCATAGACTATGCCGCATAGTTAACCTTCTCGAAAACAGAAAAAAGGCGTTGCTTGTACGCTTTTGACCCAGCTAAACTTTTTATCTCGCAAGTATAATCAACCAAATAAGCGCTTTTTCGGAACGGGACGCGTGATACCCCCTTAAATTTGAAGCATGTAAACTTTTCACTTTTTAATGCGGTGTGAGTTGGAGCTGAATGTCAATTTTATTTTTGTTCAGTATTCTGCTTTGTCGCCACTACTCTAAAGTTCAATTACATAACTACATAAGCAAAATACGATATATTCCGGAATTGCATCAATTATGACATAAACTTTTTGGCCCGTTTTCCCAACTTTTTTGGCACATTTTTTTATACTATAAATATCACTGGCGGGCGCGGTTAGAGTGATTCATGAACTTCTAATCCAATTTTTGGCGATTAATTGTTTCGATTTCGAAAAAAATTATTAGTTTCGTACTACAAATCTGTTCAATAAAGTTTTTGATCTATCAGAAATGATGTTTAAAGAAGTACTGCTCGCATTTAGAGACTCAGTCATGAAATTTTTTAGATTATTTTGATAATGTTTTCCATGATAATTTGGACACAAATTCATGATAAAAACTCTTTTTATTCTCATTGGTAATCAAAAAATTTTATCGTGATTTGAAAATAATTTCTATCAATTTTGTCAAAATTTTGAGGTTTCCGAGAAATTAAATCGCTTTTCCGACCAATCAAGGAACAAAAACTTAAATTATGGACCTTGATTCTCTGTCCCGACCCTTCAGTGACTCATTTCATGATCCAGGGAGGAGATGCATTTTCTCTGGGCAATTCAAAATAAAGCCAAAAAACGGTTGTTTGATAATTCTTTTGCCGGATGAGATTTGTATAGATGAACGGATCTTGGTGTTCTCCGCACTTATTTTGTGGTTAATAAAAATTATAAAGGTTTTCTCTATCTGGAATACTCAGGGAGGAGATATATTTTCATCGTTACTTTTGAAGGCTCGTTTATGATTGGTCAGCCAATCGGAGGTCTCCGATATATTTTTGGAACAAGATATCGCAAATCTTTGATGTTGATTCGTTTAATTTTGACCAAACAGCTATAAACGTATAAACAAAAATTTTGAAAGTATTGATATTATTTCAAATTCTTTGCCAATAATTTTATAATAGCTTTTTCCAATTGTTTATATATTGGTGTTATTTTTCATAATGAGACAAACCACCGACAGCCTAATACATATAAACATTTGGTGGAAATTTGTTTACGGATTTGAGGTATTGAAGATCATTAGTTCTTAATAAATTACTCAATGCAGTTTAGATAAATCATCAAACGTAGTTTTTCAATTATAAATTGGTTTTCATAAAAAACTTGATAATATATCCTGCGAAACGTTGTTTAGAATTAAAATATACAAAAATTTCTTTTATTATCAAAAATTTTATATTTTGTGAAATTGTTAAATCTTGTTAACATATTAAGACATTTAATTTTGGTAATAATTTAAAAAACTTTTAATAATTTTTTTATCATCAAAATTTTATTTGATGATCATGTATATAATTCAGTGTATTAATTCATAGGATTACTGCCTCAAAGGTCAGATCTTGATATATTGAATGATACAAACACCGCGGGATACTAGCATCCAATCATAAACCCTGGATTGCAGAATAGGCCGATTTCATGGTCAGATTTGGAAGGGATCAACCAATCAAATGCTCAGATTCCGCATTTTTCAAATATTTAGATTTGTCCGCTGAGGGTCTGTATCCATATACCATCATTAATCCTTCAGTGTTCACAATTTCCTTGACTGTAATTTTTAAAATAGCTTGCAAAAATTTCATAAATATCGCTTACTTGACACAGTAAAGTTTGAGCTTAAAATACCATTCGAACACGCCGTTTTATTATGTCTATCGTCCCGATTTAGTTTTAGAGAATTATGGTCGCTGATAAAGTAAAGCTAAATCTTCGAAACTTGTTTTTCAATATATTTAACTAATCAAATTTGAAAAAACCTTTTGTTTTTAAATTTCTTATTATAATTGCGGAGCCAGTTTTGCATAGCTTGAGAATAACTTAACGAATTATAAAACAAGGATCTTTATAGTTATAGTCCTGTTTATAGCGTGGAAGAATTAAGCGTCTCTGATTGGCTTTCAGAGATTGGCCACTTCAACATGATAGGAATAGATGACAAATATTTTGCGTAAAACGTTGGTGCCCTCTGAAATTCTATTATGGATTGTGTAAACTTGATTCATCATGAAATAATCGTCTTTATCATCTCTAGAATTTTAAATAAATAGACGATTTGAAATAAGGAATTTCAAAAATAAATAAAATGGGTTTATGTGTATCATGAAGCTATCTTGTAGAGAATTTTTTCTGGTCAGTTTAAGACTTAGGATTTTTTTTTTGAAAATGTTTTGCTCTCTAGCGACCTTTCAGTACATTATTGACCCATAGTTGCTGATACGTTATCAGAAATTGACTCTTCCGATTCTTTGGGGTACTTACAAGTCTATACGATAACTTGAGATTGACCTGAACTTTGACGCGGTCATTAGAGTCAAATATGGTCGCCGACCCTCAATCAAAAAAACGGGTGACCGAAAAACGCTTAATTTCACTGGCCGAAAAATCAGCCTTCTAGCACTTATTACGGCTTCGTTAGAACTGGATCACATACTACCTGTAAATCACGAAAAATTGACCTTAAAATCCATTTTTTTTGAAAATTTTCAAAAAATCCTAAGTCTTAAATGACACAAAAAAATTCTCTACAAGATAGCTTGAACACATTAAAACCGATTTTTTATTTTTGAATCCTTATTCAAATCGTCATATCAAATTACAGAACTGATATTGAACGACAATAGAAAAGATTCAAAGTAGCCGACTTTTTCATGACGGTATTATAGACTATAGTCTATAGATGATTTAAGTTCACACGAGCCTTCAGAGCAAAATCATTTCAGGTTACACTTGAAAACGAAATAAATTAAATTGTACTTGAGTTGTAAAATTGTATTTACGGGTATCCCTGACATATTTTTTCGTCTTTTACCGGACGAACTTAGCCGGATTAGTGTTATACCAGATCTACATACAAAGATCTGGTCCAGATTGTAAGCTTTTTTAGTGGATTACCCTCGAAATGTGAATTAAATTTCTAACTGTAAGTTGAACGGAATTTCGAGCCACTTCCTGCATCTTACAGTAACGTTTTACATTCATTCAAATTATAGATTGTGCTTAATACAAAATTGATTAATTTTGATCGCTGATATCGAAAAAGGTTCTAATAAAAATATCTAGAAGAGAATCTCCTGTCCTTTAGATTCACGTTGGCGTTTGAGCCTTATTTTCACAGCCATTATTGTTAAACAACCATATATTTGATGCCCTTATTGCACAAACTCGATCGTGAATCTGAGGGACAGATCCTTTTCTAAGATATAACAAATATTCAGAATCATTCACGCACTATTTTCAAAACATTTTATGAGGCCTCATGAGGTGTTTGAAACGTCAAACCTGAACGTGATGGAAATTTATTTTGCATTTTCAAGTGCTATTTGTTTGCATCATATAGTCACTTCTTTCTCTTAGTCAATTACTCAGAATGTTTTTGCAAAAAATCGGCGCCTGCCATTAGGAAATCAGTTTATACAGAAAAGGACCTCAAGCTCCGTTGTCGATCGCGTTGACCAATATAGGCCTTGAAAATAGTCAACGCGAAGGAGCAACGTAGGTGGCAGATTCTCCTTTGGTATATCCTTTTCCAACCTAAGTCATCTTTAAATGCTTGCTATCTCTATAGCGCGTGTGTCGAATCCCACTATGTTGTTATGTGATTGTGCGATACACACCGATCAACTTTGCAAACAAATAAAGAATTAATACTAAAAGGTCCCAATAATACAAGCACCCAATTGCACTATAACCAATACTCAAGACTAATCACTGAGGACAACATTATGGGACCTATCGAACACGCGCATTATAGAGATAGTAAGCTTTAAGATGGACTTAGGTTGGGAAAAGGATATTACATATAATTCGGTTGAATTATTCGTTTTTTTTGGAAAAACCACATAAATCAATCACATGGTTTTTTCAATCTATTTTTTTTTAATCTTCACCAAAATTATAAAGTAAAGGAATAAAGTAAATAAACTTTATAGGTGGGCAATTTGAAGATATAAGATGGGGAGATTGGAGCGAGTGGTCTGCATGTACGAATCCATGCGGCGAAGACGGTACCAGATTACGAACCAGACCTTGCCTCGGTGGAAATGCCGGTTCGGGAGCTTGTCAGGGAGACACCAACCAAAAAGTTAAATGCACAGCTGATTGTACAGAACCATGTGCTAGCAATGTTTATTATTTAAATAGTGGAGTTTCAACTACAGTGCCTCTCAGGTAAAAATTAATAATTAAACAAAAATCGAAAAATTGTCATCACAGAACCTGTTTTGCAGTGTTACGCAATAACATCATATCTAAAAAAAATGATGATCCCGTCATGACGCGTCACAAGTAAAACTATTTTTGGGGAGATTCGCTTAAAAACATGAAATTCGTTACCTACAATGCAGTTGAGGTGAACTGGCTTTTAAAAAGAAGACCTTTCTTACGAAGGTTATCTCGCCAACCAATGACCGCGTCTGATTATTTTCTAGACTTTTGATGAAGCTGAAAAATCATGCCTTTCGACTTTATTTAATTAACGATAATTTTCTTTGATTTTTCGCATGATAAAGAAATCAAATTTTATTTTTTGGCGCGTTTTTAACTAATTCAATTTAATTTTTTAAATTGATTTTATTTCATAGCAAGTAATATCAAGCAGGCTCATTGGTCAACTTTTGCCCATTATTTCTTCTGATTTAGACTAGAATAATTACCGGACATCGTGCCTTTTTTATATATTTAACAATTTACCACACTAAAACACAAAAACTGCTACACACGAGATCAAGAGGGACTTCGAATGTATAAACCATTTGTTCGAAACAAAACTTCCCAATAAATTTGTTTTTAGTGCTCCTGCTGTCGAATTATGTTTCTGGTCCGAGGCCACCACGGACGGTGTCCTATTAACTTACAACAACGTTGTCCTTGCCCGCGAAAGTGGTTTCTTAACCATGCGGTTAAACGGTGGTCAGCAAGTCATTTCAATCAACCGCGATTACGCCCACACATGCATAATTTTCAACGAGGACGCAGAAGCAAACCAGTTGGTCAAAATTGTCCAAGATGGTGACGAATTCGGCTGGTACGGTGGTGGAGCTTCGGTAAAATCGCTCGAATTATATATTGGCGGGGGATTGGCTATCGGTGGAGTCTATCAGTTATCTGCCAAGGCCGAGCTCGGAGTCGAAGCTGAATTATTGCGAACAGCTCAGGCTCATGGTTCAGCATGTAACATGGGCAGTCTGATAGACGAGTCAAACGCAGACGGTTTTCTCATCAACTCTTTTGCCTGGTCAGAATGGGCCGGATGCTCACATAACTGTAACGGCGGTCGGAGCTATAGGTACAGAAACAGTGATGATGGACGCACACAAATGTGGAGATCATGTAATGTAGAACCATGTGCCCCAGGATGGGAAGATTGGTCACACTGGACCCCTTGTGATTCTTCATGCGGAGCCGGTACATCGCATAGGTAAAAAAATTATAAATTCAGCTACCGTAAGATAAGAAATATAGATTTTTGGTCGATTTTTTAAGAAGTCGACCGAAAATTTTGTTGACGAAAAATGTATACTCCCTTTGGTACACCTGTCTGTGGAAATTATTATTAAAAAGTAATAAAAAATATACTTTTCAGCCAACTTCTTTGAAATCATAGAACCCTGACTTATCTGTATAATGTATAAATTTATATTAACCTTATTTTGTAGGTCACGAAGATGGATTGGTGGAGCCGTTCTTGAGGGTGTTCCATTAGAAGCTCGTCCATGCGAAGGTCTTCCTTGTCCACAATGTGGTTATTCAAACTGGCAATTTCCAGAAGAACAATCGACCACAAATTATCTTATGATTAAGCACGTGATTCCCAACATGGCCTCTGCCTCGATTTGCTTTTCGATTCAAGACGCTGGATCTCAACTTTTAGGAACTGTTTTGTCATATTCAAAAGGCCTTGATTCGCCAAGAGGAAATGAATTATTATTTTTGGGGAAAGATATCACAAATGACGAAATTCGACTTTATAGAAGGGATAACAAACTTTCGATCCCAAATGATGTTCTAAGCACTGATGGACCAACTCATTTTTGTATTGTTCTTCAAGCTCAACCTAATGTGAGTAACATTTCTTATAAGAAAAATGTTATTGTTTTTTTTGATCGGTTTTGATAAAGTTCTCTATTCAACATTTAGGTGATATCTTAAATAATTTATTCTTTGCAACGTTTCGTTTTTCGCATTTCAAGCTTTTAAAAAGTTCGAAATTTTACAGTTCCAAGAGTTCAAAAATGAAAAATCTAGAGCAGTTGTATATCAGGAGTAAAATAGTGGACACAAATTGTGTCACACAATAGACTAATTTTTATGCCCACTAAAAATAAGTGTATTTAGCTAACTATTACAGTAATTATTTAAAATGTTATTTATTACTTGACATGTTTCAGTTTTTCACCATTTTCAAAAGTAAAGATTCGTTCACAGAAAAAATAAGTAGACTCGAGAAGTGAGAAATCTAGAATGTCTGCAGAAACATTTTTTACAGTAAAGGGGCCTTATTTTTTTTTAATATGGCCCATTTTGGAAAAAAGCGCGAAAAAATTTTCATCTTGTTGAATGTTCAAACTGGGGCGTTGTGTTTTTATGAAATACGCTTCAGTATGTTTTCGTTTAAAAAAGTTTTTGAAATTACGGGTTATGATAGTAAAATGTGATTGCAAATGTTCATATATCCCTTTATCATATAAGCCTATATCATATAACCTATATCATATAAGCCCATCTTTTTGCCGCGGTTTTAAGTTCTGGTACGAGTTGTCTCTTTTGACTTTAGCAAAACTTTTTTTGAACAGTTTACAATGACTGTGATGTTGGAAAACTTCACCCCCTCTACCAGGCTTACCGTGTTCGTGGATTACAGTAATTAGTGTAACTCCAAAGTTTTTGCATACATTCTAGATTTACTGATTTTCAAGTCTACTTATTTTTGTCTGTAAGATACTTACTTTTGAAATATGGTGCATAGCCGAAACTAGTCAAGTAATAAACTTTTTGAATATTATTACAGTAATAGTATTAGTAATACTGTATTACCCATTAAAAATAAAAAAAACCAAAGCGAAACGTCGCAAAGAATAAATTACTTTTACAAATTTTGGTTAAATTCTTACTGAATTGAAACCTACATGTATGGTATAACTCTCAAAGATTTACTCTTTTCAAAATTGAATTACTGTTCAAATTATGACGTCATTTGAGTTTATGAATTCATTCAATTTATTCATGTCCCTATTTTTCCGAAAGTGTCCATTTGAATTGCCTATTTATCCGTAATCTTATGGCGATAAACTTTCGGTCAATTGCCCAGGCATGCGGCATGCCCCTCTGTAGTGTTAATTTAAATAATAATAAGTACAAAATGTTACCTTAATTTCCTTTAAGGGGGTTCTACATGTCAATTTGCATGCACAAATGAAGTGCCTTTGTTTGATAAATTTAACAAACAACACATTATTTTAGGGTAAATTGGGTCTGATAAATCGATTGCGACTAATATAAATTCGCTATTTCGACGTTTAAGTGTATTTCTGGACGTTTACCCAAAACTTGCGAATTACAAAAATCGGTATAAAAATGCAATAAAAATGAATTCTCTGGGAACAACTAACCAAGAAAAATATGTTTTAAAACAAAAATCTTCCTAATTGAGAAAAATAAGGCTTCTTATTACTTGTTACAAAATAAACACACTTATTTTAGTTGAAAGGCGCTGCCCGGCATTTGCTATCAAGAATCTTGATTCAAGATAGAACACGATAAAAATTGAAAATTTTCTACAACAATTTTGTTGCATTTATTGCGTAAAATTTTTTCATAATCGAAATTTTTTTTGTCCAAATATATTTAACGAGTTATTTAACGTTTACGAAAACCGTTTTTTTGGTTTTTCGAAAAACGTAAACGTAAATTTCGAATTATTCTACAAGAACTTTGTGACAGAATTTATTTTCTTTCTTTCTCTGAAAATTTTGGATAATTCATATATCACTTCCGAAAGTTATTTGCTGCTGGAGAAAAATTGAGAGTGTGTTAAATCATTTTCGTAACATGAGTTACGAGTTATGTACTGATTTAAAAATAATTATATATATACAATAATTATAAACATCGTTCACAGAACAATACATTTTTCCCTTTTTACGTTTGAACATTCAAAACAAAATTTAGAGACCGTTAAAAATTAGTGAGAAATACTCAGCAATTACAACAATTTACATATAGAACCCCCTTAATTTTAATCTTGTTTTAATTTGTATATTTAAAATTGTATTTCAGGAAAAAATTTTCACTTCCATCTACGTTAATGGTATTATCATGAACACATCTACCGACGGAATCGCCAAAGACGGAATTGCACTTTCTGGTGGTGGAGAAATGATTATTGGTCAAGATCAAGATTGTCTTTTGGGTTGTTTCAACGCATCTCAAGCTTTTGTGGGAAATTTGGACGCCTTTGCTATTTATGACGTTGCACTTGATCCCAATGAAGTTTATTCATTAGCTACTGAAAACGATTGTGGTGAAAGATCACCAGTTTTGACCCTGAGCCAGGATGCCGTTATTGTTTATGGGAAGGTTGAATTCACCAGCAGTAAGTTAATTAGTTTTTAATTAAAAAAGAAAAAATTTGTTGATAAATATGAAAAATGGGGGTCTTGCTTAGTGCACCCAAATTAGCCCATTAACTTTTTTATCTCCAGTATTCATTGCCTAGGTGGGTAGAGTCGGTGTCTAGTGTATTCATTTGGGTACACTAAGCATGCCCGTGCTTTCTGTACCTAGATAGAATTCAAATGTTTTATTCCGACCAATTTAGGTACAGAAAGCACGGGCGTTCTTAGTGTACCCAAATGGGTACCTAGGCGATGTATACTGAGGACCAAAATAGTCTACTGGCTAATTAAGGTCCACTTAGCACGACCCCGGTGGGTACACTAAGCTCGCGACTCGAAAAATCACCCAAAAAACGTTTTTTCTTACATTTTTTCAACCTACGCAAATACAAGTGGATATCCCCTATTTACACTTTTGTGAATATCCCGGCCCTACTACTTAAAAACACACTTCGTTTCCTAATCAGGGCCGGGATATTCACAAAATTGATATAGGCTGTTATCGGTCTTGGCTGCTCGGTTGGTCGATAAGAAGTTATATTTGGGTTAATTGAAAGGTAGCGATCATTTCAAAATTAACGATGAAAAACTGTATTACAAAAATCTTACGTAATTGTAGCCAATCTGTTCCCTTAGATTGCAAATAAACGATAATAATAATAATAATTTTATTTCGTCACACCAAATTCCACTGTGAATAGTTTTCAAATTGGTTGTTTGAAAATAATAGCGAAAAATGCTTAATGTATAACTTATACAGTATAATTTTTCGCTTCTGACGTTTTGCAAAATTCTTTTAAATTTGTTCAAACCATCTTAAAAAACCCTTTGAAAATGTTTTAAATAAAACGAAACTAGTCAGGATTTATCCCATGTTACAAATATACAGTATAAGCCTGACAAAACCATCATTTTCCTACAAACACTCTTTTTCTGGATTAATTTTTATTTTAGTAATTATTTTCGACGAAGAACACCGTATCTATATTTTTTAAGATATGCTATCTTTTTTTTATTTTTAAATTCAATTAATTGATTATTGATTATTTTATATCAATTCTTTAAAAATTTATTTTATTAATGTCTTTATAATTATTTTTTGTTAATTTAAAAAATAGTTCAATTTTTACTTTTTTTAATATGTTATTTTGAATATTTTGCAATATTTTAATTAAACTATTAAAGAATGGGGTGAGTGGACCGACTGGATTGGATGCTCTGCTGATTGTGGATCAGGAAGAACTTCTCGATTCCGAAGTTGTCTCGGTGGACAAGTCAATGGCCTAGATTGCCCTGGACCAGAACGAGAAGACTCAGACTGCACAAATGCAAACGCCTGTGAAATCAAAAGTGGTAAATTTAATTTTGGATTAATAAAAATATTAAGGGGGTTGTATCGGCTTGGATCACTTTTTAGAATGCTCATAATTTTTTTCTGCTACCAAACAATTAAATTCAAATATCCAGATTTTTAGTTCATTGACGCAAGAGTTTGCTTTTGGGAATTACGATCGTTTATTGAACTAACTGGTAAATGAGGTTAACCGTGAACAAAAACAATCGAATTTATATTTTTTAACACCTTGATAAGAAAAAATAATTTTCCACATAGACGATGTGACATGTCATGACATAGTTTTGGCCGCAGAAAAATGTATTTTTTTGTGTTTAAAACACAGTGTTTTACGTAAAATAATATTTTCACATTTATCATAATTTTTCCAAACAATTGCAAAAAAATTATTTTTTGATAAGCTAAGATTTAAGTCGCACGATTTCAAAAACATATTTTACCTCAACCCATAATCGTTTCGCATTTTTGATAGCATCAGACGCATCCCAAATAACACTTTATCTTGAAAAGGTATAATAAACTGGTGTGAAATAATAAACTATTCTAGCGTTAGAGAGCAAATAATTTTCCAAAAATTTGTCGATTGTTTCATCGATTTTCTAATTTTATATAACTAAACTAGTCGCGATGATTTCAAATAAATAGAAATAAGCTCTCTATCACTTCCAGATCACCAGACATAGCCAGCGGATACAACCCCCGTTTCATTGATATTTTTGAATATTTTAAAACTTTTTCTTAGATTCTTGGAGTGAATGCTCTGTCAAATGTGGAGGCATTGGAACTCAATCCAAATTAGACGAAAATAATGAATTATTAACACAAGAATGCGGAAATAAACCTTGCCAAGATTACGGACAGTGGTCAAGTTGGTCAGAATGCTCTGTTTCTTGTGGAGAAGGGTTCATGTGAGTATTTAAAAGTTTGAGAATATACCTACCATGGTATACCACCTGAGATTCAAGTGGCGTCGGGACAAAAAGTGAATCATTGAAAATTCCAGGAGGCAACCGAGTGAGTTTCAAGTGGCCGCCACTTAGTGGCGTCGAGACCAAAAGTGAATCGTTAAAAATAACAAAAAGCTATAATACAGTATGTTAAAAAATTGTTCGAGATCAAAATGTCCAATGTTCTCTGGATTGAAAGTAATTTTACTGCAAATTATAGGCTTCGATCTAGAGAAATTTCCCTTGTTGTTCTCGAAATTGTTTTTACATACTGTATAATATATCCAATTTAGCCGAAAAAATTGCTTATTGTCTCGACACCACTTGAAACTCACGCGGTAACTTTCTGTATGATCAGTCGAAAATTTTGATTCCATTCTGTTACCTGAATTTCCGATTAGTTCCCACACCTACACGCTTTTTATTTTTTGAACGAAAAATTTTATCACTGTACTTATTTTTTCAAAATTTTTTGAAAAAAAAATATCGGAAAAATGAGGGCTCTGTAAAAATCAAAATTGTGACATATTTAATCATTTTTATTAGCTACCGAGCACGAGAATGTTTTAATGGACCTTGTGAAGAACTTACTCAAGAGACATCTTGGTGTGATAATGGTGGTGTCTCAGGACGATGTGCTGACCCATGGAATTTATCATGGCCATGTGGAGAAGGGCTTGAAGAGCAAAAAACACGAATTGTCGGTGGTTATGAAGGACGGTGTCTATCTAGCAAATATCTATGATATTGAAAAATATAAATGTCGTATATTAAATGTAGTTAGCAGGAGTGAACACAATTGAATCGGATCCGTTGGATCTGATGATCAGATTCTGATCAGATCGAAAAAACTAAATCAAAATAGAAAAACGAACCGATCCAATTTTTCGGGCACTCTGCCAATCAGATCCAATTTTTTTGAGTGTACCCGAATTCAATCCAACTTTTCCCCCAGCCCCTGGGTCATACAAATGCGCAATTTTTGTAACTTCACAAAGTGCGTTAATTTTTCAAATGAAAAGTTTTGGTTGTATTTTTATGGCGATTCAAATTTGAAAAAAAAATTTAATATAATTTATATTTTTTTATTATTATTATATTATTATTATTATTATTATTAATTATTATTATTTTTTATTAATTATTATTATTATTATTAATTATTATTATTATTATTATTATTATTAATTATTATTATTATTATTATTTATTATTAATTATTATTTATTTATTAATTATTATTAATTATTTATATTATTATTATTTATTATTATTATTATTATTTATATTATTATATTATTATTATTATTATATTATTATTAATTAATTATTAATTATTATTTTATTATTATTAATTAATTATTAATTATTATTATTTTATTATATTATTATTAATCATTATTATATTAATTATGATTTTTATTATATTATTTTATTATTAATTATTATTAATTATTATTAATTGAAGTAAATAATCTGTATACCCCCAAAAAGCCCGAAGAGCCGAAATTCCGTGGATTTGTTTATTAGAAGTGCGATCGGACCCTATTTGTGGTGCATCTATCATTGCCCCAAGATGGAACATCGGAGCTTCTCATTGTGTTTCTCAAACTTATGATTTACCAGATCAAATGAGGATGTTATGTGGAAAACACGATAGAACTCATACTGAAATAGGAAGTCAAATTGGAACTGTAAAAGCATTTTATAAGCACCCTAAATACTCAGGACAAACGATTGATTACGATTTATGTCTCTTTGGTAAGTAATTGGATATATAATTTGATAAAAAATTGCGTTGGCAATATAACTAAGGTTATTTTTCAAAAATTATCGTTGATTAATGCTCTGAAATGTCCAGATTTAAGAGGTCTTGAAGACAATCAGCCTTAAATTTGATTAAATATTTTTAACTCCCGACAATATCACAAATATTGCTTAAATTATCACTTGAAAAAAAGCTTAACCCTTGTGAGCACATAGCCACAATTGTGGCTCAAGCATACCTAGAATCATCCAAATAAGGCAAAAAACGGGATTGTAGGATCTTTTCTTTCAGACACAGCATTAACGATTTTGATACGGTTCCAAAAAAATAATTGAATTTTGTTTTGAATGTTTGGTTCCAGTATTACGGGGAGTTGATTTATTATGATTTTTCGCTTATGTTTCACTTCCGGAGAAATAATTTCGGAACAAGACATAAAATAAAAATGTGAGATATGCCAGTTTTTAGGAAAGTGTTTTGTGCACGCATAGCAGTTAAAATACAAATTTATTGGTATTGTTGGCTCGAAAAGGTTTCGAGTCACAATCAACATATTCTAGTCAGTTATATAAGTAGTTGGCGTAGTGGTTAGCGCGACTTGACGATCGTCCTGTTACCTGGGTTCCACTCCCGGACTTCTCAAACATTTTTTTATGGTGATAACCCAACAAGGGGCAGATAATTTTTTTCGGAAGTGAAATTTCTAAATTTTCAACTTCAAGCATCCCATGAAAAAAATTAATTATTATAAAGTGAATTTAAGCAATCAAAATTGTCCACAGTTGTACTTCATTGCCATATTTACTTGAATATAATAGAAAAAAAGTGTGATAATCTGCTTTTACAGGGTAAAATAAACATTTTTCATCAAAAATCATGATTTTTCCATAAATTTTTTTTACTTTTTTATAAATTTCTTTTGATTTATGAGATATAAATCAAAGCGGACAAAACTTTGACGTAGGCCAGATACTTGTGCATGAGTGAGCATTCTTGACGTTAAACAGCGAGATCCAAAGTTTTGAGCCTATTTTTCTCTGAAAAACATTTCCACGCAATTCAGAGAAAGTATTTTGTGCAAACGAAGTTAGGTGTAATAACCCACCGGACTAAACACCTGCGATGAACGTTAATTATAAATTAATAAAAGTGTTTTTTTGAATTTTAAGTTTATTTCAAATATATTAGTTGATTTGAGAGCAGTAAAAAATTTAAGTCAGAATGATATAATTTTTTTAGAAATAAAGGTACAATAAATTTATTGACAGAAGGGCACAATATTTGAGGTATAATGTTAGGACAGGCTTGAGTGTAAAGTAAATTACAGCATCGTCAGTTCTATCAAATTTTGAAGACTGATTCATAAAAAATGTCTTCTAAATATTGATAATTTACAGTAGATTCATTAACGGCAACTCTTAAAGATCTTGCAATATACTGTAATCGATACTGTACGATGTAAATCTTTTTTTCGACGTTTTGCAATTTTGAGCCCAGCGGAAAAAATACGGTATTTATCCCGTCTTTCATAAAAAAATTTGTGGATTCCAGTGACATAGAACAAAATTTATGTGGCCAAGAGTAAAGTCCCTTGTTGCATCGTTTCCGACAAAAATGTAAACTTGTGAGACAACTGTGACCGTGTATCACGTGATATGGTTTACCTTGCTTTTTCACTATATTTTCTAGAACAAAAAATTGAAATTCTAAAATATAAAATGTCGGATGCAAAATTATTATTTTTCAACTTACTTATGCAAAAAAAATTGAAATTCCACTTGGTTTAACGCCTGTGAGCACAGAAAAAAAAGTTCCGCCAAGGCACCAGAGCCTATTTATAAGCATTTTTTAATGCTGATTGCAGAAAGCCCAAGGTAGTTGGAGTTTCAATTTTTTTTGCATAAGGAAGTTCAAACAATATTTTTTTGCATCCGACATTTGATATTTTAGAATTTAGATTTTTAGTTCTAGAAAATTAACTGATAAGAGCAAGGTTTAGCATATCACGTGTGGTGTTCACAAATTATTTTGCTATTGGAATCGATGCACAAGGATCTGACCTACGTTATCGTTTTTTCCGATTTGATCTATATTATATAGACTATATATGATCAATCAAAAGTTATTTTTGAATAGGTCTAAAATTTTGATGTATAAATGACAATTTTTCATTAAAAATGGTTATTTTTCCCTATAAAAGCAGATTAGTACACTTTTGATATTATTTCTGGGTCGATATACTAATCAAGTGACTCTGTAGACAATTTTTAATTGCTTAAATTAATTTTTTAATGATTAAAATATTTTCGTAAAATACTTAAAATTAAAAATTTTGAAATATCAGTTCTGAAGAAAAATATCTGTTCCTGTATACCAATTAATCTTTGTTTTGAGTGTAAACCATGCACAAAACATTTTCCTAATAACTGACTACTTTCAAATTTTGATTGACTTAATATGTTGCATTTGTTTTTTAGAAGTAAAAGTTCAGAATAAAATCTCAAAAAATCAACCCCCCCCCCGTAATATTTGAACAAAATTTGCTACAAAAAAATAAACTATTTTTTTGGAATTGCCGCAAAATTTTTTATAATGTATTTGGACGAGACAATTCTACAGTGCTTTTTTTGCCGTTTTTAGATGATTTTAAGTATGCTCGTGCCTATATATAGGCACTGTGCTCACACGGGTTAAGCTTTCTGTAAACAATGTTCAAAGTAGAGCCACAATTGTTGCTCTGGTGCCTTGGCGGAACTGTTTTTATATGCTCACAAGGGTTATTAAGAGGGTTCTTGGTGCTGGATTGCTTGCACAGATAAACTTTTTTGATCGATGAAAAATTGATTGCAACTTATAATCATTTATCTGTCATTTATAATAATTTATGTGTCAGAAAATTCAATAAAATTAATTTTTTTGGACCTCTTTTTTACAAGCCTGATAAAGACTACTTTTAACAGTCTGTTTTCCGATTTTGTAAAATTTTCAAAATTATATTTTCTTGGCTTTTTTAGTCTTGCAGTTTATTTTTGGGCTCAAAATTGACTTCCGTGCAACTTTCATTTTCAACTTATTAGAGACCCGCAAATATATCAGTTTTCTGTGAAAAAAAGATACAAATTAATCTCAGGGAAATTTCCTATCATATGGCGATCTTTATTAAGTCATCTAAGACATAAAGTTGCTTATACCGTTTCCAAAAAGTCGATGATTGCGCATCTTTTAATTATACTTTATCATGAATTTGATTTTTTGGCATCTCAATTTTGCGGGATATACGGTAACTGTCATAACTTTCCGAGCGGGAGTCCAGGACTAATTTGTTTTGTCTTATTACAACCAACACAGCGAGGACTACTTGTGTTTGAAAAACTAGTTTTCAGCCCCGAGGTTTTGTCACAAAAAAATTAATTTTGTGAGAAAATGACGATTTTTGCCATTTTCAACTACCCTAAATGCCCATTTTTAAACTTTTCAAAAAATTCAAAAGTATGTTTTCTGATGTAACTTTACCTTGCAATTCCATTTCCGGGGTAAAAACTCACTTCTGGGCAGTTTTTTTTCGACCAATCAGGACTCGCCAAAAATTTTAAAATTTTTCGTGAAAAAGTACGGAAAAACAATCTCCGTGAAATTTGTTTTTTTTTAGTGAAACTAATATATATTGTTGAGCTTTCGATTTATTACAATCATTTTCGAAACAAAGTTTTTTAACAGTGAAATATTTTTCGCAAGATTTGCATCTGAGTAATTTGGCAATAGTGGGGCTCGAATTGGCTAATTAAAACCCACTATTCTACTTTTCAAAAAGATCGTTCACCACGAGTTATACAGCTACAAATGAGATTTGATTTACGAAACTTTAGTTGGACATTTAATGTAGGATTCATTTGTGTAATCATTAGTCCCGCAAACGTGAAATTTCCGTGAAATTTCCTACAAAATGGCTATCTTCATTTTTTCTGAATTTGAGCCCTTCTGTAAAATGGTCCTCACTTCCGCCACTCTAATTCCACTGCCTATGATCTAAAAATGAAAATGTGCCGGTACGAAAACCGGTAAAAATTACGATTTATCGACGGAAAATGACAAATTGAGAAACAAAAAGTTAAAGCCTTCTTGAAGTTCAACTTTCACTTTAGTTTTCCAGAACAAAATGGGTTATATTTAGGGTTATACCCGCGCCAAAAACTATCTTTTAAACTAATAACTGTATGAACGATTGAAAGCAATTACCTAGCGCAGAATTAAAAGGGAAAAATTTTAAAAAAAAATTTTGAAAAAAATTTGAAACAAATTTTCTAGGATAAAATGGCATTAATAAGTTTAAATTTTCGATGTCAGTAGCCCCTAATCTCCTCTTAGCTTCAAATAGGGTTTAAAAGAAAGCCAGGAAAATTCTGCCTCGAATAAGGCAGAAATTTTTTGAGGCAAACTTGGGCTTCAAAATTTCAAAAATAATTTTTCAAAATTTTTTCTTTGAAAATTAAAATGACCGTTTTTTCAACTCGATCCTTTCAATTCCAAGAAAAAAATAACTGACAAATATACCATTTAAGTGCGTTACAAAGCTCAAAGAGAAGTTTTTAATACTCAAATTTTGACCACAAAGTTGCTCGAAAATTTTTTTTTCATCATTGGAATCGTTTTTTTCGAGAAGATTTCACCCCATGAGCCTAAATACTTATCTCTGGGATTTTTCATTTTGCAGATAGTGCTCCCGGGTATAACCCTAGTTATATTTCATTTCATTTTTTCATCTTGTTCTGTTTTCAATCAAGGCAAACTGATCAGCAAATATTTTAATTGATGTTTTTAGAACTTCGAACTCCATGGAAATTTACTGACTACGTCAAACCAGCATGTCTCCCAGGACTTCATAAATTCCCACTTCCCGGATCTATCTGTAAAGTTGCCGGTTGGGGATCTACCCTCCAAGTTCGACCAGGTGTTTTCCACTGGGACATCACAATGGCCAAAATGCTCCGAGTTGTAAAAGTTCCAATTATTGAACAAGCACAATGCGCAGCCAAATACAAGGACCAAGTTTCAAGACGAATGTTCTGTGCTGGTTATTCTGAAGGTGGCCGAGATGCTTGCCAGGTAAAAATAAATTTATCATTTTTTCTCAAAATTTGTTTTTCAAAGTGAAGTTAAAATATAACTGTTGCTTTAATTAAACCACTTAAGTTCAAATAATCATATTGACGTAAGCCAACTTTCTGATTTGTGTTTCACTGGCCTTTTTTGAGCCTACTTACGAAAAAATCGAAGCACATGTTTTTTCGGAAATGTTTTCAACTGACCGTATTGCTAAAAAAGCTCGTGGTTCAATCTTAAGCATGCGGCATGCTGCATGCCATGAGAAATCCTGAGTTAAAAATTAAAGGCATTTTGGAAATTTATCCTCGGAGGAGATAGATTTTGAAGTCTGATATTTTCAAAAAAGGTCGGTTATTTGTCGTTTTAGAATTCTTAAGTCGCTTTATTGAATACAAACTTGTGCTTAAATATTGACATACTAATATACGAATTTGGAAATATGGTCTAAGAAGCAATAGATTTCGAAGTTACGAACGGGATACTGTGATAATAAGTGTTATCGTCAAAATAATCTATGATGTACAATTTCGCTTTTTCTCATAACATCTTATTTTTTTAAATCACTTTGTCAACTCAAAGTGCCATGGCGCGCCACCCCCTGAATGACACGCATTTAAATATTTCTCGTTTCCTTCATTTTCGAAGTAATCAAAAATTTTAAAATTTAACAAAATACATTAGACAGTCTAATTTAGACTCGTGAAACTGCGATTCTATTACTACTTGCAAAATAGTTTTTTAAAATGAATAGATAATAATAAGCTAGTGAAGTAAAAAATACTACAGTATGTGTTTTTTTACTTGCGATATGAAAATTCGTGTTCACGAAATTTCCGCCAATAAAAAATGTTGACTTGTCGGATTAGTTTTTTGAACCCTCGCCACTGACGATAGCTTGGCCTTCAAAAAAAAATCCACCTCGTTACCATTTCGACGGGAATTTCCATTTCGCAAGAAAAAAACATACTGTATGATCAATTTTATAATACTGAAAGCGTTAAGAATATTTTAAATATCAAATTATTTCTTAGGGAGATTCCGGTGGACCTTTATCTTGTCAAGTCGGAACTGAAGGTAAATTCCAAATTACCGGTGTCGTCTCCTGGGGTATCGGTTGTGCTCAAGAAAATCTTCCCGGTGTTTATACCAAAATCGCCATGTTAACCGATTGGATTTATGATTACATCGGTTCGGACGTTGGCCGTGACCCAGCCTGTAATGCTGAGCCCCTTGAAAAATATGGTCCCCGAGGAAATTTCGCCTCGCCCGGATTCGACGGTGGTACTCCTTATAAATACAACATGAACTGCCACTGGGTCATCGGACTTAGACCTCTTAGGGGACTTCTTGCCGTCACTTTCCATCTCTTTGATTTGCAATACTCAAAAGACTGTAGGGAAGACTCGCTTTCTATTTATGATGGTGAAAATCTGGATAGATATAAAGGTGCATGGTGCGGACCTTCTGGACCTAGTACAATGGTTTCTGAAAATACTGAGGGAAAACTTAAATTTGTAATGACGACTAATGCAGACAACCGGGGAACGTACGTATATTCAGTGTTTTATTTATTCCATAATAGCTCTCTTGCGCTAGAAGATTGAGTCGCTAGCGGAGGGGTGTGGGTGTTGCATTCTAAGAAATTTGGGCTATGTCCAGTAAAAAAAAGAATCTTGAAAAATTGACATTAACTTATTTCACCAAGGTAAAAATATTGATCAGTGTTTTACGATCAGTGTCTCACGAAAATAGATTATTCCGTTAGTTGGCACCAAAGTAGCAAATTTCATGAATTTTGAAGTCAAGGATCTCACAGTTAATTTACTAAATTTTACAAAAAATGATATTTGAGATCCTTTTGAACATAAAAAAAACGTGAAGTTTACAATTTTGGCACACCCTAGCCGGAAAATCATGTTTTGTAGGACCGTGAAATAATCACCAATCCACTTTTATATTACACCACTCTCTTCTTTTAATTTATTGGCATTTTAATGCCAATTTCTCTCTAGCGACTTAATTGTATGGTGCTAGAGAGCACATTTTGTAAGATGTTTGAGTTTTTATTACCAACTTCTGGCAGAGCAAGGCTTAATTGATTTCACAGAAAACAAACACTACTCCTTTTCAAGGACAAAGGGGACATGATGTATAAATTGACATTACTGTCATAAATTTCGTCATCATTTTTCAAATTTTTCTGTACTTTTATTTTAAGCTTTATTTATTCAGTATGCCAAAGGGTTTCAAGGCAGTATTTGCAAGAGCCAAACTACGAACAACAAGAGCAGGTAATTATTATAATAGAGTAAAAATGTCAACTAATGCTGAAAGTTTTTGAGGTATTTTGAAATAAATAAAAGTAAAAAAATAAGACATAATAACTTTAAAATTAATTGTATCAAAATTCATCATTATTGTAGCTGGATGTGGACTCCCGATCGAAGATTTCACTGAGACCGGCAAACTTCGGTCAGCTCAGTCTTTGAGTTGGCCACTTACACCACCACCAAATGTCCCAGTATCCTGCATGATTGTCCTGAGAGCCAGAAAAGACAGAGAAACAAAAAAGATGTCTTTCCCAATCGTTATGATGGACGAACCTATTGAGCCATGGTGTGCTGGCAAAATCAAGTTTTTCCGAACAACGTAAGCTAAAATTATAGAAAAACATAAAAATAAGATGATTTAGCGCCAGAAAGCACATTCTTAATTATATTTTAAACATCCCTATGAATCAAAAAACAATACAGTCCCTGACCCCTTAAAGCGCATTTTTATTTTTTTTTAATTTGTCGCTTTTAGAGGATTAAAAGCGCTTTAAGGGGGGTACTGGTCACTGGTTTATGAGGCCTTAGGTGCATTACAATGCTCCAAAATGACTCAGGGTGATAACAAAGTGTACTACCGACGAAATGATCATAAAAATGTTTGCGAAATTTTAGCTATTTTTCAAATTTTTTCTAAGTATTTTTTTCAAAATGAACTGATAAATTACGTTTGCTTCAATTTAACAGCTAAAACCTCAAAATATCATCTTGACGTAAGCCAACTTTCTGATCAGTGTTTTAGTGACTTTCTTTTGAGCATACTAACAAAAAAATCGAAGCACTTTTTTTTCGAAATTTGTCTCTTAGGTCCTCAAAAAAAACATATTTCGAGTTTGAGGTCGAAAACTGTCTGATAATACTGTTTGTATTTGTATGAGCTAGCTTAGAAAAAAAAACTCAATGAATTTAATAAATTTTCCTAGGAGGAGATAGTTTTTCCGACGGATAATTTCCAAAAAACGGTGGTTTTTTCCACATTCTAGAGAAAATATAGCGAAATTCGAAAATTTGTCTAAGATTAAGTTTAGCCTACCACTTTTACAAGTTATGTCATAATTTAAGCCAATTTCAACATAAAACCTAGGAGGAGATAGTTTTACCATGAAGGCTTAGGTCCTCTTGTGTCGCTTATGTGTAACGGAGTTTATGCACACAAACAAATTTGAGGTTTGTTTTTCAGAAGATATAGGATAGTTCTACAAGATAGCTTATCTGACTATTATCCTCAAAGCTCTGTATGGCTAATTTTTTTATCGAGAAAATTCAATTCCAGCGGCCAGTTCCTCCTTAAGGACGCCGTCAGTTTTGTTAACTCGTTTCTGATTGGACGAGCTATCCGTCACATTCGAAATTTTTAAGGATGCAAGATTTTTTGTTCAAATATATTAGTGAAAGTTCATATTTGGTCAAACAATTTGTGCTACTCGGGCAATTGGCCATTGAAACCCCCCGTTTTCAACTTTTTATCGACGACCACCTCATAAATAATAAAGACAAATTATAATTATTTCTGTGTCAACGATTTCAAATTCCATTTTTTTAGAAAAACTGCTGACAAATATGGTTTGAAAACAAATGATTACAACACAATCATTTCTGGACAAATTTTCAAAAGTGAAAAACCAATTGTTATGATGCTTATCGATAAAGATGGAGGCAACAAATGCCGATGGAAGTTACATTTCACCGGCTGCGGAAAAAAATCAAGTTGCAATGATATTTTCAAGGGTCTAACGGTACCAGAACGTGTCGGCCGCAGAGTGGTTAGTAATGATCAAAATATAAATGGATAAAACTACCCTTTCATGTCCTGAAAAATGACAAGTTCAACACGTACGTTTTTTCTTAAAAAAATCACACGAAATAAAATTTGTCATTTTTATGCACATTCAGGATGTTAAACTGAAACTTATATAATGTTTGTCTGTATAAATTATACATTTACTTGATTCTAGAGATGACAAACAATATTTAATTCTTTTATCTGTCTTTTTAACAAGGTCAGTTTTCAGAAAGAAGTTTTGCTAAATATTTATTATGAAACTAAATCGCTCAAAAACCGATTGTTTGTTGTCTTGAGGTCATCCGTAAATGGGTTCTTCCGTTAAAGGTAGCCAAAGTAGTTAGTTAAAAAAAAACTTATTCAAAAGTTCGTTAGTGGAAGAACTAATCATGACCGTGAGACTACCATCTATTAGTTTTCTACCAGTTTAGTATTATATTCAATTTGAAGCCAAATTTTTTAGTGGAAACTCCCCCCATTAATTTAATTTACTGCTGATTGAGCAAATCATTAAATTTTTCCTGGAAATTGAATTTTTTAGAATAATGTTTTATATAATAACAAAAGCTGAATTTTCAGGATTAACCAAATAATTTAATTCTAATATATTGTTATATAATTTCGGTGAGTTTCGCTTAAAACCAATATGAGTCATTTATCTGGCCCATGGCTCTTTCAAGCTGATTGGTGAGTAGCTTTCAAATAAGACCCCGAAAACACCTACCGGAAGTATATGCAAAATATATTCATCAGTATAATTTTACTAAAGTGCAAAAATTTCAAAAAATTTCAAATTTTAAAAAATTTTAAATTTTTTCCGAGTGCTAATATTATATTTATTTGCGGTCAGCTCAGCATTTTTTATGCGCTTCATCAGCTTTATAGTTTGTTGTAAATAATTCCCCCATTGGTGCAAAAATTTCGTAATTTTGTCAACCCAAGAAAATCCGGGAATATCTTTATTAATTTACGTAATTTGACCCCGGAGGCTGACTGTGACCATAATTTGGCTTGGCGGTAATGAGTCAAATTTCAGAAATGTCACCAGAAACTTTTTTTTGAAGTTGAAATTCATATCAATAAATGTTGTTGAATATCTTTTGACGGCCACGTATCAGTTATTCTAGTATTTTTTGAAATTTTGATGCAAATCTGACTCCTAGTCAATTTCTTTATGAAATTTTACTCCGTTTGACTTTCGTGCTCCGAAATTTCAGTTCTCAAGTTTAGAATCGTATCAGACCCAAAATACAGACGATTTTTAATAAAAAGTTTCAGGGGTCTAGTATGGGTACTCTTTTTATTGAAATATTCCGTAGAAAAATATTCAACTATTTAAAAAACTAAGTGGAAAGTTTTCAACAAGAAAAGCCAATACAAATGTACTTATTTTTATAGGTATCTTCAGAATGAAAAAAAATATAAATTTAAAAATTGCATCAAAAACCCTAGAAACATTTCAAAAATGTTTTTGCAATCAAAATTCTAGAATATTTTCCCATGCTAAATATATCGCCGCCATTTTATAGCATTTTACAAAATGAAAATTTCTTAACTCAAATGATTGACTTCTGGCGTTATTTAAAAATTTGACATTTTATTCCGACCGTGTTATTTGACCCGCGTAACCGTCACTACCATATTCTTTAGTTGTAATGCTGCTACACCACTCGTACTAATATCATTATAAGCATTTAAATAGTGATATTTAATAAAAAAAATCGATAAGAACAAATAAAAACGAATACATACAAGTCCAAAAACTACTTATTTTAGGACCAATTCCGAGCGGGTGGGCAAAACTCTGAACGTTCTTGTAGTCTGAATGGGTTTAAAAATCCAACCAATCAAATTGGCCTCAGGGTAGGGACGGCAATTTATTTTTTAATGTTTTTACTTCCTCAACTCATTCGATCTGGAACGCGCCCAAAATCGAAAATGTCAGAAGTATAATGTGACCTTCAAAAGCGATGATTTTACCTTTCAGTCTGACGTCAGCTCCAGATAGAGAGGTCCGTGACATAGACGATTTGAAATAAGTAATTTGAAAAATAAAAAATCGGTTTTTATGTGTTTAAGCTATCTTGTAGGGATTTTTTTTTGGTCATTTTAAGACGTAGGATTTTCTTTGTTCTTCAAAAAAATTTCGAAAAAAATTGATTTTTCGGTCAATTTTTCGTGATTTNTCTAGCGAAGCCGTATAAAGTGCTAGAAGGCTGATTTTTTGGCCAGTGAAAATTAAGCGTTTTTTGTTAGCAGTTTTTTTGATTGAAGGTCAGCGACCAATATTTGACTTCTAATGACCGGTCAAAGTTCAGGGTCAATCTCAAGTTCATCGTATAGACTTAAAAGTCCCCCTAAAAGAATCGTGAGGGTCAACTTTCTGATGAACGTATGAGCAACTATGGGTCGATAATGTACTGAAAGGTCGCTAGAGAGCAAAAACTGGTCAACACCCAAGGTCAACCTCAAGTTCATCGTTTAGACTTGCAAGTACCCTCAGAAGAATCGGAAGGGTCGACTTTCTGATGAACGTATTAGCAACTATGGGTCAATGATGTACTGAAAGGTCGCTAGAGAGCAAAAAAGTTTTTCCTCTATAGGGACCTTTCAGTACATTATTGACCCATAGTTGCTAATACGTTCATCAGAAAGTCGACCCTTTCGATTCTTTTCAGAGTACTTGCAAGTCTGAACGATGAACTTGAGGTTGACCTTGGGTGCTGACCAGTTTTTGCTCTCTAGCGACCTTTCAGTACATTATCAACCCAAAGTTGCTATTACGTTCATCAGAAAGTTGACCCTTCCAATTCTTTTGGGGGTTCTTTCAAGTCTATACGATGAACTTGAGATTGACCTTGAACTTTGACCGGTCATCAGAGGTCAAATATTGATTGCCGACACTCAATCAAAAAAATAGCTAACCGAAAACACTTAAATTTCACTGGCCAAAAAATCAGCCTTCTAGCACTTCATACGGCTTCGCTAGAACTTGATTTCAGACTACCTGTAAAATCACGAAAAATTGACCTAAAAATTGATTTTTTTTGTAAAATTTTTGAAGAACAAAAAAAATCCTATGTCTTAAAATGACCAGAAAAAAATTCTCTACAAGATAGCTCAAACACATAAAAACCGATATTTTTATTTTTGAAATTCCTTATTTCAAATCGTCATATTCATTGTGCAAAAATAAAATTTTGTATTCAAAATTTTATATATCAAAAATGAAATTTTTCAAAATCAAAATTTTCTTTTCTAGAAAATTTTGGCCCGAATCATTTTTGATTTAAAACTTTTTGCGGTGTCCCATTATCTCTAGACAAAAAATTGGTAAATAATGGGGATGTCCACTCGCTTGGCTCATCCTTACGTTTTTGTCTTATTTATTTTTTCAATGCAGTAGTCCCTTCAGGGGGTGCAGTAATCAAAAACATTCAAAATGAAAAAAATCTTGCGAATATATCAATTATTGCATTTGGAGGCGCAAAATGGGCATAGTCATCTTTTATTTTTGAATGAATTGAAGTGAAGTTTGTGTTTAGTAATTTTTTGCCGTCCCTTATTTCAGTCAAAATGTAAACCCCTGGATGAAAACGTCTTTGGTTCAAATTATTATTCCAAAACCAACCGGTAATTCGGGCGGTAATTCCGGCAAAAACAATGGTAAAAATGGTAAAAAACGATCTAAACGTGATCAGAAACGGATTTAGATTAATTTTTTTGACATTTCATGCAATCTTTTTCTTCAGTTCATTCAACTAACAAAGATTATATGCCCTTTAGCACGCATGTGACATTTTCAGCAGAATAGTGAATTCTCATAAGAATAAGCTAGATATAAATTCAATTCGCAGAAAATGCATGCATAACGATTGTTCTTAAAAAATAATTTTCGATATTAGGAAAATCTGACTGCTACATTGTCGTGGGAGTTTCGATTTTACATTACTATCCATTTGGCTTAAAAATTCCGCTGATTGACTGATTCGCCTAAGCAAACCGAACAGATATAATGATAAAACACGGGTCAAACACGAACGCGAAGGTACAGCTCTAGAGATCCCTTTCTTTTATATCCTTTTCCCAACGGAACTCCATCTCAAAAACGTTTACTATCTTTATAGCGCGTGTTCGAATCCCACTGATGTTGTCTGAGTGATTGTCTTAGTTATTGCTTGAGTGATTACACACCGATAAAATTTAGCGGTCCCATTATTAAGACCTTTGCCTATAATCATACTCAAGACAATCACTCAGACAACATCAGTGGGATTAGAAAACGCGCTATAGAGATAGTAAACGTTTTTGAGATGGAGTTCCGTCGGGAAAAGGATATACAAGATTGATCAGGGGAATCAAAGAGAGTGATCATTTTTTGTGTGAGCGGAGATAGCATCTACGATCATAGTGCTTCGTTAAGGATAACCAACGGAAGTTAAGGTTCCCCATATTATGATTTATGTTTTTTAATTTCAACTGCAGGCAAGCTTTTAATTTTCTGCTAAACTTCTAAAAAATAAAGTCCAAATCCAAAAAATAGAATTCCAAAGTGCCATTAGTTTGCTCTGGAGGTTTAATTGGCAACGACCGATGCTTCGTGACATCTGAAGAATGTGCCAAAGTCATCAAACGCAACTGGGACGATAAAAACGGTCTCGTAAACGACCCAGTTTACGCAAAAGTTGGCGGAGAATTAATTATGACCAATAATTGTGTCATGTCGCCAAAAGTTGGAGATGGTGATTCTATTGCTGTTTGTGGATTAGGGGCCGCCGTCAACCCACAAACTGTTTTAGTACCTTGCTATCCAGATAGTGAAGTGCAATCTGGAGAAGTTTTGCTCTCGGAATCGCAGACAAATCTTAATAATGGGAAAATGGAGGAAAAGTTCCAGTCTACTTGGTTACCTACGCATAATGATATAGGAATGGTTACTTTTATCAAAAATGTTCTTCGAAGTCAGGAGTATTTTGGCATTCAAAAAGTAGACACGTTATATAACGCGTTACAAGACTTAATTACGCATCTACAGGGCGCGCCTAACGTTTAATACGTTTTTACGTGAAAAATAATTTGTTGGAGTTTTTCGCTATTTTTCAGGAGCTTTTTTAAAACACTTCCCTATTATTTTACGTTTTCCTATTATTTTTTTACATCAAAAAAATCCTCCAAAATTTGTGAATTTTAGATTTTTTTTGATCTCAGTTTAATTCTGATTTGTTTTAAAAATTAAATTGATTTTTTCACAAAAAATTAAAATTAAGATTTTTGCTTATTTTTTCTCTTCAGCGCTAGGATATGAAATTCAGAATGAGCATGGTTTTAAGTAGATTTTGTCATCTTAGTTTAATTTTTGTTTGTTGAAAGAAAAAGAAAATTTATTTGTTCACAAATAATTAAATTGAGTTTTTTGCTCTTTAGCGCTAGATTATGAAATTGAAAATAAGCATAGTTTTAAGTATTTAAGAAGCTTGTAAATTTTTAAACAGAATAATAACCCCTCATAGGATTCAAATTCATGACCGGTTTCAGTGGTTCTGGACAAACTTTATGCTCAAGCGAATCTGGCTCCCCAATTTATCGAGAAGGAGATATCCGTGAACTTATCGGTATTAATTTGAGCTCAAACATGAAGTGCGGTGCGTCCTTGAGTTTTGGAAATACCATCCGTCATGCATCCTGGATTGCTCAAGAGTGTGCTAAATTTGAGACTGAGGAATCGAATTTTGACGTTTTGAAAAGCCCTGAAGAGTCATGTCCAGAAGAACCAGTGGAAATTAAATTGGGAGAGGACTGTATAAAAAACAAAATAGATTTCTCAAGTTATAATCATCCAGAATTATACGAAAATTCACAAAACTGCAAATGGAATATTGTAGCACCAAAGGGACATCAGGTAATTAAATTATTCAGCTTTTTTCAAAATTTTCAAATTTTGAGCCAAATCGTGCGGCAAAAAATCAAAATAGGAGTTGTAAATGGTCTAAAATTTGATATAAAATTTTGTGCATTTAATAACTTACCTACTCAATTTCTCAAGAAATTCACTTTTTTTAGACCGGATCTCTCCGAAAATAGCGTCAAAGATTTTTTTTAGTCAATTTTCTAGTTTAAATATTACAACCATAGGTCAATTATTTCCAAAAAGGGCGCAAGAACGCAAACTTTAATATTGACTCATAATTAAGCGCTATTCGAGGTTTTAATTGCGCATTTTGAAATAAAAAGGAAATTTGAATGTGTTCTTAAATTATTTCCTTTTTTTCATTGATGTTACTTTTTTATTATTTTCAAATAAAAACTAATTTTGTAAGATCATAAAAAGGAAAAAAATTAATCTGTTTTGAAAATCCTTATCATAAAAAGACATACTAATTTATGTTGGGGCGAAAGGTTTCGCGTCAAAATCAACATATTCTAGTCAGTTATATGAGCAGTTGGCGTAGTGGTTAGCGCGACTCGACGATCGACCCGTTACCTGGGTTCGACTCCCGGACTTCTCAAACATTTTTCTATGGTGATAACCCAACATTTATTTATCTACGTTTCGATTTATTATCATTCTCAAAATAAAGTCTTATTTAAGCTGCAGAGTTTAAATATCAAAAACACACAATGCTAGAATTTACGAAGAAACAAAATTCCTAAACATAGCACATTAAGGGGGTGGTCGAGGCAATCTAGAGCTTTTTAAATTGCGCCTCAGGGATAAACGGAGAACAGTAGAAACTTCATTATACTTTGTATGCATAGAAAAGCTTTTGATAGATCTTTGACAGGAACAATTTTTTTTCGATGTTTGGAGAATAATGTCAAAATCAAAAATTATAAAGCAGATAGAGAATTTTGGTTAACGCCATTAAATTTCTCGTGGTCGGCTTACTCCTAAAATATTTTCATTTTTCAAATTTATTCATCCGAAAGCCCTTTGAGGGGATTGTGGGTGTTGTAGTTATTTTCCATCACGGTCTAAAATTCGGTATTATTTTT
The DNA here is from genome assembly GCA_004367855.1 of Oikopleura vanhoeffeni. Taxonomy (NCBI): domain Eukaryota; kingdom Metazoa; phylum Chordata; class Appendicularia; order Copelata; family Oikopleuridae; genus Oikopleura; species Oikopleura vanhoeffeni. The sequence continues at coordinate 184,544 of SCLH01001410.1, forward strand.
CTTGTATCCAACCATCCAGCACATAAGAAATTGATTGCATGCAAAAAATTTATTTTTACTATAGAATAACTAGTTCTAGAATATCGGATTTGCTTGCAAAAATGATTTATTTATTCAAAATTCTAGCCATAAGATAGTCTCAAATTACAAACAATAATAATCACAGCAAAAAGTTACACTAAATGAAAGTATTTCAATATTATAATTGTGAGGATTTTTGCTCCTTTTTCAATATTTAAATTTTTAGCCTAATCAATGTAATAATGGCGCGCAGTAAATCTGCATAAAATAGTGATTGCGAGAAATCTGACGAAAATTATTAAAATTATGTTAGACTATAATTTTACTAAGATAATCGAGAATGATTTATGAAAAAGAGAAAAGAAATCGCATGTACCGTTCGTGAGTTTAACTTTTTTTTGTGAAAGAATGTACATTGCCTATATTTAACTATGGCTATAAATTTTCAAAAAAAATTCTCGGCGAATTCAGATGAATTAAAAAAAATTTATCAGTTTATATTGTAGAGAATTTTTTTCTGAAAAATAATATTGGCAATATGTAATTTTTGGATACGTGGATATGAAGTTAAACTTCGATGGAGAGAAATAGCAGCAATAAGGTTTTATGCATTAAACGGTTGGTTTTTATATATTTTCTAGAAATTTATCACTTTGACTCAAGGTTACGAACTGCAATGTGCAATCAAAAACATAGATGTCCAATTAATTCTCACGAAAGATATTTGAGTTTTAAAAAGGGCTTATTTTTATCTCTTTATATAATTAAACAGGATACGCGGAGATCAAAAATTGTACAATCCAGTCAATTGGATTTACATTACAAAAGATATAGGCTGCCTATAGAACCCCCTTAAGTGCTACTTTTCATTTCTACTTTTCAAATCCTTATCATTAAATTTTTGGCAATGTTTTTCAAAAACTAATAAACCAAAATTTAGTGATCGAATAAACGAAAACAAACGCTGAGTCAGTACCACTTACTTTCGAAATCCTACGTTTAAAACTGATTTTTAGGTCTTGATGGAATTCGTGGACGTGGATATCGAGCGTAGTAATCACAAACGAAAATGCACTCATGACGTTTTACTATGGAAAATAGAAGGTCGGCCTAATATCGAAATTTGTAGTTCTCAGCCAGTCCGCTTGAAATATATTTCTCCTAAAGATTCCGTTTCTCTAGAATTTATTTCCGATGACTCCTTTAAAGGTCGCGGATTCAAGGCCGAACTATCCTGCCAAAGAAAAGCCCCAATGAACAAAAACAGGGGCTGAATTTCTACATAAATATGCTTTTATTTTAACGCTCTGCCTCCACCTTGGGACAACATTTCCACAAAATTATATATAAAAACAGTTTTTGGCCCGGGTCCCCTCCTCACTTTCTCAGGAAACAGGGAGTTATCCAATTTGCCAAAAATTAAAAACGAAAAACCTGTAAAGTCATTTTTGTTAATTTCCCCAATTTTTAACTCCCAAACCGCCGCGCGACATCCTATTCATTGAATAATTTAAAACTAATCAAGGTTTAAATATAATATCAACTCTTTCAAATTAATTTCATTTAAAGGTCAATCCATCTGGCCTTTTAAGCAGGTAGAAGGTCATTCGGTGTGGGGCCAAGTGACCTCTAAAACCTCCTTGAACTGGCCTTGGATCAGATTTAGAAATGATTTTAAACCACTGTTAAAACTAGTGGTTAACCACCTACGCCTTACCACTTACTCATCTCTCGAGAATAAATTTTGTACACATTCGTTTTTACACCGCCAAATACTTTTTGTCAAAATTGTGTTTAAAATAATAAAAATTACGGGATCCACCTTTACTTATTTCAAATTATTTGTATGGTAGAAAAATTAGCGATTGGTAAAAAAATGAACCAAGACGTTATTTTTTGGCTTTGTTTCAGAAAACTATAGTAAAATCGGATCGGAAAAAAGAGATTCGATCTGGTCTTATCAGCTAAATCAGTCTAAATCAGCTCGCTGAAGTCCAAAATTTGCACCTGATCGGATAAAATCGGATCGGAAAAAAACAAAATTTGGTGAAAAAATTAAAATTTGGTCACAAATGAAAATTTGGTCAAGAAACTTGTTTCATTCATCCACTTTTGATGAATTGTATATCAATTTCTTGGCGATCCGATTTTTTTCGAACCAGACTATTTTTCGAAAAGTTCGAATTGGTTGGAGGAATTGATCTGGTTCGATTTTCCGAACTGGGTCGACGTTTCATCGAAAATTTATTTGATCGGATCGAATAAAATCGATCCGATCTAAATGAGTCGATCCGATCCGAGCTAATTCTGTGTTCACTTTAGAGGACAGAAAAAATCTGCGATTATAAATATTTTATTATACATATGTTGAACAGGTATTGCGTCAATCAAAGCTTGTTTTATCAGGGACCATTATCGCAACTGGATTAATATATTCGATAAATTCTTATATCCCTTTATCACCTTTTGATTAATCTAATAGATGTGGGTTGAGGCAGCCAATCCTAACACTCCTAAGACCCCTTCTAGCCACTCATGAGGCCGCTTTCTCTTCTTTTCAGCCTACATCTATTAGATTAATCAAAAGGTGATAAAGGGATATCCCTTTAACACCTTTTTGATGATTTGAGAGATGTAGGCTGAAAAGAAGAGAAAGCGGCCTCATGAGTGGCTAGAAGGGGTCTCAGGAGTGTTAGGATTGGCTCCCCCAACCTACATCTCTCAAATCATCAAAAAGGTGTTAAAGGGATATGCAATCATATTTGGTTGGATATGCCCCGTGAAAAGTATAATAGTTTAACAGTGAACTTTATTAAAATGAAGAATGTTCGGCATAGTTTTCGCGGCTAGTTCACGCGACGCGCGCAAGACGATTATTTTCTCGCTAATCACAAAATGGCATAGAATTTTCTTTGAGCGCGGTCGCCTACAGGAATAATTTTCGAGTTATTGTTTCGGTTATCGTTTGATTTGGTCCTTTGAATTACTTTTTCCTAAAGTTTTTGGCCGTTCATCGCCTAATAATATTTTTTTTATTTGAAAAAATCGAATCATGTCTATCTATAAGTAGAAAGAAACAACATAAGTGGGCAAATCTAACCTATACTTTTCAGAGTTTTTTGTCTTGATTTTTTCTGCCTAATCCATTCATGTTCAGCTGCTTGATGAGGTTTCATCCTATGATCAGAAGGCCATCTAAAATTAAAAATCAATATTGTGACCAAATAGGGTCATATCTACAAAGATGCCCGAGTCCATATAAAATCTTTTTGTATTTTATCGAGATAATTTTTTATTTTAACAATGAATAAGTTATAATTCTTTTATCAAAAACACTTGAATAACTAACTTTGAATCAAATTAAATGTCACATTTCAAAATTTAGTCAGAAAAAATTAAAATTTGAAAGCCAATTAACCCTTAGAGTTACAAAACACGGAAGTTCTGCAAAATAACTGTTGGACATGTTTTTCAACAAACCATATTGAATTAAGGAGGTTCCCAACGGTATGAAAGGTCTTTTTGAAGGTCTTTTACAGAAAAACCGTAAGAGCTACAAACTTCTAATTTAGCATGGCTGGAATGACCGAAACCTCGGCTGCAATCATATTGTTTTAAGAATTTTAAAAAATGGCATTTTACCAAGTAAATCGAACTTAAACCCGGTATTTTTTCGAATTTAAAAAAGATTCAGCGCCTTCAAAAGAAGCTAGAAACGTGAAATTGTTAAGGTTATAAAACTTCACAAAATCAAACTATTCTTAAAGCGAAATTGAAAAAAAAAATTCAAACTCTGGAATTTTTCCAAAACTGGTATTTTTAACAAGTTGTCGCGATAAAAGATTCAGCTCCCTGAGTTTTCATACATTTTTTTTTAAAATCTTCGTCATCTCGAATTAACCCTAGAATAAAACTAAACTTAAGCCGATTTCGATATCCTTCTCTTTTTATTTCCAGAGCAGTTCAAAGTTTAACTGAGTAAAAATTTGCAAGAAATTCGTGAAATTAAGGGTTGAAATAGCGGACTAATTTACTAAAACTAAAAAGATAATATTTCTCGTTAGCAAAAATAATTTAGTGACCTCATTTCGATAAATAAACAGCTTTTTGTAATCTGGACTATTCAAATAACCGACTCGTGCCACCGCCAACCTTTATTTGCGCGGATTTTTCTTAGAAATATTGCGGCGCGGCATAATCAAAACCAATTAAGTGAGTTATAATTATCTCTGAACAATAAAAAATATTATCATTCGATCAATAATTGAATAATTAATTAAGTGTATGGAAAATAAAAATAATATTTTCGCTGATTTAAATTCAATTTTTTATGCTAAAAATCTCGTTGGGAACCTCTTAAGGGAGTGGGTGTCGCCAAATTTGAGCCTCTTCCGAGGCCATTTCCCGCCAAACCAGCAAAGTGATATTCCAAAAACATTTGTTACTAACAGAACCAACCTTCGCGGTAATTTTGAATTTAACAGTAATTGATACAATATCCACCTACGCTGACACCTACGCTTTTAAAAAGCTTCTAAAAAGACACGCAGTTCGTACCTACTCCTTCAATTTTCATCATTTTTTATTATTTTTTTGCGTGAGGCTCCGGAGAAACCTAACAAATAATGCAAAAATTGCTTTTGTTTGAAAATTTTTTTTGGCGCCCAAAACAGCAAAAAAAACGAAAACAAAATTATTGATTTATTTATGATTTAAATTGAAAGTGCGCTCATATTGTTTTCTTTTGCGCTACCGAGTTAAAAATTGCACCAAAATCCTTAAAAGTGTTTGTATTTACGGAAAAAATTATTTTGAAGCATTTTTTCTGGTTTCTAAATTTTGTCAAAAATTTAGGCTCAAAATGAAAAGTTGCCATGGCCCCCAGAGACGCCAAAGCAAAATTTCCAAAAAACTCTCTAGTTTATTGTCAAAAAAGTCTGTGTGCTTTCAGATGCAGTATGAGTCGAAACTATCTCTCTAAACTGGTGGAGGTGAGATGCTTTTGCCTGAGCTCCCAAACTGACCATTTTCAAACAATTTGGCTAAAAATGAAAAATTGACATGGCCCACAAGAGACGCCGAAGCAAAATTTCGAAAAAAACTCTTAGTTTATTGTTGAACAAGTCTTGTGCTTTCAGATGCAGTATAAGTCGAAAACTATATCTCTCAAACTGGTGAGGAGATAGTTTTTGCCTGAGCCTCCCAAACTGATCATTTCAAAAAATTTTGAATTTTTTTTTTTTTGCGTTTTCTGTCCGCCGAAAGCAAAATTTAAAATCAAAAGCAATTTTGCACGATTTTTAGGCTTTCCGAAGCCCCACACTAAAAAAATGATGAAAATTGAAGGAGTAGGTACCAACTGCGTGTCTTTTTAAGAGGCTTTTTAAAAGCGTAGGTGTTGGCGTAGTGGGATTTGTATCAGATAACTGTTAAATTTCAAAAAATTACCGCGAAGGTTGGTTCTTTTAGTAACAAATGTTTTTGGAATATCACCTTTGCTAGTTTGACGGGAAATGACCGTGAAGAGCGCTCAAATTTGCGACACCCACTCCTTAAGAGATAACATTAAAACTTTGTTATGCAAAATGCTTAGAAAAGGCCTAAATATCATTGAGATTTTGCTTATTTTTGCTAAAAATACTTTTCTTAGTTACAGATTGTGAGCTTTGATAGCTGATTCTTAATTAAAAACATCATATTTTCAGTACTGATAGTCTGGAGATAATTATTTTTGGAAATATTAACTTTTAATTCAAGCAGCCATAAAAAGTCGGAGTGTCCGTGTGCCTGTTTCGTCCCAAATTGCTCTGCATTATTTTTTTTATTTAGTGGAATTTGGGTACGGAAAGCACGGGGCGTGCTTAGCGTACCCAAATTGGTCTGAATGAAAAAAATGTTGGAAAAAGCATGTTCATGATTAGCGTCATTAGGGTGGTTAGGAATTCATCGAATGCACTCGGAGCACAGTGATAGGCATAACTATGCGCATCAGAGGGTTCAGTACCGGGAGATTTATCTGCAAAACAAAACCGCTCAGTACGGATTCTTTGAGTTTTATGGGGGTTAAAATTTCTCAATAAAGAATGATTCCGACCCATGAAAAAAAATGGAGCCTCAAGTGGTCACAAACTGCTCAAACTGGTGGAGGGAGCATAGTTTTTGCCTGAGCCTCCAAGCTGATCAATTTCGAAAATTTTATTTTTTGTTTTTTTGCGTTTTTGTCCGCCAAAGCAAAATTTTAAAATCAAAGCAATTTTGCGCACGATTTTTAGGCTTTTCGAAGCCCCACACAAAAAAATAATAAAAAAATGATGAAATTGAAGGTAGTAGGTTACCAACTGCGTGTCTTTTTAAGAGCTTTTTAAAGCGTAGGTGTTGGCTGTAGGTGGGATTGTATCAGATAACTGTTAAATTCAAAATTTACCGCCGAAGGTTGGTTCTTTGTAACAGATGTTTTTGGATAATCCACCTTTGCTAGTTTGACGGGAAATGACCCTTGAGAGGCTCAAATTTGCGGACACCACTCCCTTAAGAGATAACTTAAAAACTTTGTTATTGCAAAAATGCTTAGAAAAGGCTTTAAATATCATTGAGATTTTGCTTATTTTTAGCTAAAATACTATTGTTCTTAGTTACCAGATTGTGAGCTTTGGATTAGCTGATCTTAATTAAAACATCTATTTTCAGTGACTGATAGTCTGAGATAATTTTTTGGAATATAACTTTTAATTCAAGCGCCATAAAAAAGTGAGGCGGTGTCGGGTGTAAACCCATTTGGGTACGCTAAGCCACGCCCTGCTGCGTTTTCCGTTCCCAAATTGCTTGGCATTATTTTTTTATTTAGGTTTATCTGGGTAGCGGAAAGCACGGGGCGTGCTTGCGTACCCAAATTGGTCTGAATGAAAAAATGTTGGGAAAAAGCAATGTCAGATTAGGCGTCATTAGGGTGTTAAGGAATTCATCGAATGCACTGGAGCACAGTGATAGGCATAAACTTATGCCGCATAAGTAGGGTCAGTAAGTTAAAATTACGCGGAAGATTATCTGCAAAACAAAACCGCTCAGTACGGATTCTTTGAGTTTATGGGGTTAAAATTTCTCAAAAAGAATGATTCCGACCATGAAAAAAAATGGAGCCTCCAAGTGGTCACAAAAAACAACCTTTCGGGCTTTGAAACGCGCTATAAACGTTGATTTTGTTGTTGTTAATAATATTATGTTGTTAATATAATCATCACGGTTAATATATTATACCGACCGCTTTACAAAAAATCAAAGAATCCGTACTGAGGGGTTTAGTTTTGCAGATAAGTCTCCCGGTACTGAAAAGTCTCCCTGAAAAGTACTTCTCGAGAGAAAATTATAAATTTAAACTCAAAGATTTTGAGCAACAGAACATGTATGTCAACTTTGAGCAAGCGGGGAAGCTGCAGGAAATAACTTATTAAACGCATGATGATTGGCTTGCGTTCAATAATCTTGTGATAATGTTTTAGATCTCACTTTTAATTGGCTGGGGTCTTCTGCTTTCTGGAGCTTCTCTCGCTAGCTAAAATTTGCCATACTGTACAAACTGTAAAACATTGTGAACTTGATAAAAAAAAATCGAGAAATTATTTTCAGGCTGAGATCTACCTGATTTTGCTAACATTTATATAAAAAATTGGACATTGCTGTAAAAATGTAACTCAAAGGGTCAAAAACATTTTGATAAGTACATTGTATTAGTTTTCCTCTAATTTTCAGGTAAAAATTTCTATGTCAAACTATCTGATAGTTACTATCACAACTTACAAAAAACAATTTGTGAGAAAGTCAATAAAATCTTTTTCATCAGTTCCTATCATGTACGACAAATTTTTTGCTCCCGGTTTTCGCTTTTTCCCACGTGAGTTCACCAAAGATCGAGGTTGATTTTTCGAGTCAAAAAACACTTTTTTTCTCGTTGATTTCTCTAGCAAATCAGTAGGTGGAACCGAAAAAACTTCCATTATACAGGCCATTTGTTCATGCTCATTTTCTCCAGGAAATATAGGCAATCCGGTATAAAGTTCAGCTAAAAATAAGTTCCATAAAATACAAATAAAAATAAAATTGCTTACCTAAAATACACCCAAGTGACCACATATCAATGCTCATATTATATGGAAGTCCAAGAATCACTTCTGGAGCACGATAAAAGCGACTTTGTATATAAGTATAGACTGAATATAAATTGGTAATTTGGTAAAGTATTGGTAATTGAATAAAAAATTGGAAAATTGTCCGATACGACCATTTTTTTTTTTTTTTCTAAATATGTATTATCATTTTTAAAACTAAATTTGAGCTATCTAAGACTTCAATCGGATGCGTCGTCCCCAAAAGCCGCAATATGGATTACGGACCCTCAGAGAACAGATCCTGAATATCGGAATGATACAAACAACGCGGGAGGATACTTGCACCAAATCAAAACCCTGGATTGAAGAATAGGCCGATTTCATTGGTCAGAATTAAAAGAGATCAATCAATCAAATTATCAGATTTCACATTTTTCAAATATTCAGGATCTGTCCTCTGAGGGTCTATAATCCTTTTATTTTTTATATTATAAAACTGATTTCATTTACGACGTTTCAGATTTTATTCTATTCCCAAGTATTCATTGTACAGATAAAAAACTGAATACTAAGACTTTTTGAAATCTAGAGATTTTTTCAGACAATGTCAAATAATGAGTTTTGGGCTAAAGTCATTTTTTTTAAAAATAGGTAGCCCACTGTCAAAAAATAGCAAAGCATTTGAAATCTTTTTGGCAGTTCAGATCCGGCCGGAGGGTTCTAATGAAGTAGGTCTCTGTATTTGATCTGTCAAAATAATTTTTGAAATTTTTCTTGAGAATCTGAAAATGACTCCTAAAGTTGTCTATTTTTTGTGTCCAAACTTGTCGGGGCTTTAGTTGGCTAGATTTGGCATTTCTTAGCATTTTACTCCCTTTTTTCATGTAATGAAGACAGGAGTTGATATGATTATAAATATGGTTATCGCTATCTTTTGTAGAGCAAAAATGTTCCTCAATTATATGATCTAAGGGTCTCTTGCATCTACCTACGTAGTCAGATTTGCAAGAACAGATAAAATGATAGTTGGTATTTGCAGTTTCTATTTTACTCTCTTCCGGGCCTTTTGCACTTTTACTAAATAGTTGTGATATTTTAACAGTCTTCAAAGCCAGACTTACATGGAAATTGGGTAACATAAGTTTCATTTTGGTTATAAGCTTACGGGCGTAATATTCAGTTTGAGGGCTTGTATAATTTAAGCAAAGTATAGCATCAAAATAGGGTAAATCGAGGGTCTCTGTATATCAAATTCAGTATGTAATTAACTACTTTAGGTATGTTGACACAAGTATATATAGCGATTTTATATCTAAAGTGCTTAATTCATCGGTCCGGGGGTTAAAATTTATGTAACTTGCCAAAATTGATTTTTTTAAATCTTTGGTTGATTTAAGTAAAAAATCACAATTCTCCAATAAAGTCTCAAAAATATCCTTGACATATTCTTCAACAGGAGCGGTTAGGGAGCGGTAACCAGTAAATATTGGTGACCGGTAAGTTTGATCATAGAAATGTTGAAAATATTAGATCCTATACATTATGTGAGTAGAGCCCGGAAAGCTTCCAGTTCGGGTACAATTTTGAAATTTTCGTAAAAATTTTCATTGTCAAAAAGATCATTTAATTTGGCTTTATAGTCTTCTTCCGTTATATAAGCAATACTGGATGATTTGTCACAATATATAAAAAGTGAATTGTTTGAATTATTTTTAAATTCAAGATAAGGTTTTATACAGTTGTCAAAAGTTAAACATTTCTTAACATTTTCAGAAGTTAAAAAAAGTCTGGCAACGTATACCCTCAATATCCATTTCTGGTATATTGGCCTCTAATGCCTTAGTTTTAAAATTAATAAATAATTCGTTGAATTGTAAAAATACTTCACTTTCTGCATGTTTACCCCCAATCCTCAAATTGCGTCTATAACGGATGAAGTTTTTTATCTCAACGGGAATAGTATACTGAGTTTAATTTCTTACATCAGCATAATTTATTTAGAAATTATCTTTGGTCCGTGAAATTAGATTATTAAGTTTTTGTGATCTTTTATTATCCCTAGTCCTTTCAGAATATGCTACGCTAGCTTCAATTTGATACTTTTTTGCTTCAAACTGACTATTATTTGAAAATTGTTTTCTAAAATTTATGTAGAGGGCAGAAAGTTTACAAAATATTATTTATACTATTAATATTATTTATTTTATAAATATTATTTATATTATAAACGGTTTGGACACCCTTTTAACTATAGAGTCACTTTAATTCACAATATTGAATAAATACAGAATATGTAAAATAACTTTTTCCTGGTAAGTAGTCTTATTATGAACCAGGATTGCCAATACCCCAGAGACAAATCTTTCTTTTTTTGTTCTACATAAAACCTAGGGTCATTATAAGACTTATAACCAGGAGTTTTCCTAATACTTTTTTGTTTCAGCGAAGTTAATCTGGAACCTTGTGAGTTTTTAATAATTATAATATGGTCTTAGCCGACTCGTAGTTTTTCAAAAACTTAGTGGTTAACTAATCCTACCAGTATGTTTGTCTACATAAAATCAAATTATTAAAAAAAAACTTACTTCTTTCATTTTCATAGCAGCTCGAGCCAAAATCTATAACTTTAATTCCATTTTGACCTTCCTTTCCTTTTGGATAAATAAGAATGTTTTCCTAAAAATACATTAATTACTAAATCCATTTTTCAGTGTTCTATCTTAAAAGACATGTATGTGACTAATTAAAAGTTATAAATTGACAGTGCTTCTGGATTTTTTTTCTACATTATTAACCCCATTTAAGATCAGCAAATCATCGTCGGCTTAATGATCAACTTTCTCGTCGATACGCTTTTTGCGATTTTTGTTTTAATTAAAGTACTTAACCCTTGTGAGCATATAAAAAAAAGTTTCCGCCAAGGCACCAGAGCCACCAATTGTGGCTCTTACTTTGAATGTTGTTCACAGAAAGCTTAAGGCAGTTGGAATTTTAATTTTGTCTGCATAAGGAAGTTGAAAGGTCATATTTTTGCATTCGACATTTCATATTCTAGAATTTTAATTTTGAGTTCTAGAAAAACTAGTGAGAAAAGCAAGGTGTACCATATCACGTGATACACGGTCCACAGTTGTCTCTACAATTTTTATCTCTGTCGAAACAATGCACAAGAATCCTGGCCTACGTCATAGTTTTGTCCGCTTGATTTATATCTCATAATCAAAAGTAATTTATAAATAAGTCAAAATTTGATTGAAACATCATTATTTTGATGAAAAATGTTTATTTTTCCCTATAAAAGCAGATAATGGCATTTTTATTATTTTCGAGTAAATATGGTAATGAAGTACAACTGTGGTCAATGTTTGATTGGTTAAATTCACTCTTTATAATAACTAAATTTTTTCATGGGATACTTGAAGTTGAAAATTTAGATAATTCACTCCTAAGAAAATATCTGCCCCTAGATACCAATAAATTTTTATTTCAACTGTTATGCATGCACAAAACACTTTCCTAAAAACTGGCTAATCTCACATTTGATTTGTATGTCCAGTTCCGAAATAATTTTTACGGAAGTGAACATAGGCTCAAAATCCTGATAAATCAACTCCCCGTAATGCCGGAACAAAACATTCGAAAAAAAATTCAATTATTTTCTTGAAACCGATCTAAATTCTTTATAATGTATTTGAAAACAAAAGATTCCTCGATCCAGTTTTTTGTCTTTTTTCGATGATTTTAGGTAGGCTGGGCCACAATTGTGGCTCTGTGCTCACAAGGGTTAATTAATTAAAGTGCTTGAACATATTTCTGCCACTCTTCATAACCTTAGTTTTTTTTATATTTCAAATTATTTAGTTTATCTTAAACTTTAATATATTATTTTTCAATCAATCAGCGAAATATTGTTCTGAATTAAAGGTAAAGGAATTGAATAGAGAAGGTTTTGAAAAACAAAAATAATTGACAATTTAGGAGCCGTTCGGGCGGCTTTATAATTTCAAGCTGTAGTCCTACTCAAGTTAATACGGGAGTTTTGCTATTGTTATGCAAGAACGGACGTTTAGAAACCGATGGTCATTTTTTTTTTCGATATCAATAAAACTTTATTTGGAAAGTCAGTAGCTGATCAAGAAACCCACAGCAAACATCGCCCACTAAGTAAGCGTAGCTAAGGGTATTCATGGTCCTCAACTGTAAAAATAAATTTAAATATTAATTTTTGGGCTTTAAAAATTTGAGTTTGACAAGAGCAGGCTAGCAAAAGCTGGGCCGTAAAAGCGCCGCAATGGCAAATAAAGTTTGTTTGTGAGCGAAAAACAGTTTGACATCAACTCTGATCTAATAATAACAGGTGTTACTTTTCTGCCTGAAATTGTTCAAAATATTAGCCATCCTTTTTTTTTCGATAATTATAAAACTTTATTGAGAAAAGATTTGCAGATACAAAAAATTTTTAACAATTGCAGTCCCAAGACCTAATCACCCCGTTTCTGCCGAGGTGTTCAGTCCTGAGGTTTTGTACAAAGTAAGAATTTTTATGAGTTTACGCCTCACAGATGGGTTTGAAATTGTTTGATAAAATTGTTTAGATATGCTTATTACGACTCATAGTCTGCTTATGAAATCAACTTTAAAATACAGTTTTTGGATTGCAACCGTATGTCCGAAGTCCGAATCGATAAGGGCCTCAGGTTTTGGCTGAATCTACCACTTGCACAGTGCGTAGGTTTGGTACTTAAAATCCTCAGTAATGTTTATGACCGCGGCCGCTCTATTTTAAACCCGTAAAACACATGACGTCGAAGAACTCCCTTAATAAAAAAACTAATTTTTGTCCGATCTAAATCGACAAATACTTGATCGGATCGATTTTGATCCGATCCGATCAAGTTTTTTAAATCTGCGATCCGATCAAGTTCGATCCGATCAGGTTTTTCAAAACGTTTTGCCGACCCCTGAGCTAGATAATCCGATTTTTTTTTAATTGTGGCAAAAGTTAATGTATTTTTTTCGAAATAAATTTTATTTAATTTCGAAATCACTAGTAGTGTCATTAATTCACGTAAATAAGTTGAATAATTCAGAGCATGTGAGCACCTGGGATGATCCGCGCAGTAGGAAATGAGTGCCGAGAGGTCTGACCATCGGTTTCTAAGTTTCCCTGCAAGAACAGGGTTTTTATAGTTTGAAAATGTAAAATCTGACTATTCAATTAATTGATTAGTAGACGCGGGATGCTTATTTTGAAAAAAATTTGAATTTAATTTTTAAAATATACCAATACAGGTACAATACAGTTGAAAAATACGTGAGTCATAAATTATGACTAATAAATCATGACTCATAATTATTTTGTCTGTATTCATATTTTCAAATAAATCATGTAATTTAAGAGTCTTCAATATATCTATTACGGGGTCCTCTGGTCGTTTTTTGCCACTTTTTCATCCAACCTTTTTATATAATTCGGCTTTTGAAACCGACTTATCCGATTAAGTTTTTCGATAGCTCAAACTGAGCCCAAATATCTCGTGAATAATACAATAATAATAAATTAGTCAGAATAATACCATCTTTTATTTATTTTTCTGTGATTACTGAATTTTTTTAATTATCTGTTTTGATTAAAAAGATTGGAAATAATGGCCTGATTTAAACCATTTTTTCAAATATTTGTGTTCAGTTTGAGCTATCTAAGAACTCAATCGGATAAGTCGTTTTCAAAAGCCGAATTATATAAAACATTTTGCTGAAAAAGTGCCAAAAACGACCAGA
>SCLH01001411.1:3114-15268 GCA_004367855.1 Oikopleura vanhoeffeni
TATTACACTTTTGGGAATGTCCGCGGCCCTGATTAGGAAACGAAGTGGTTTTAGTAGTAGGTCGGATATTCCAGCAATAGTGTGAATCAGGATATAGTAAAAAAAAGATAAAATTGGTTAGAACATAATATTTTATTTTAAATTTTCGTTCATTAAAGTAAAAATTGTAACATTGCAATTTCGAGTTTTAAAAATTGTTTAAAAAGAAATTTTTTGCAAATTTAAAAGTTAACCTAAAATGTTTTTGATTTAAATTTTTTAACAAACGACCTTAAATGTTTCATTTCATAATTTAAATTTTTGACAATTGTAAGTCTCCAGTTTTGTGTTTTCCAGTAGGATTTAATTAAAAAATTGAGGATATTTCTTTTGCGAGAATCAAAAATTAGTTAAATAATTAAATTTATGCTCTAAAGTGAACGAAGCCGTTCCGTATTTGATAAGACTTGCTATTTAATTCAAATGAGTATAATTGAAATTCATGTCTTCAAATTTGAACATAGATTTTCAATTCCCGAAAGAAAGTGCTCATTTTTAAACTTAGACAGCATAGACATGGATTTTTCATAAGTAGACCATAATTCTTTAGACGACTTAGACATTAATTTTTCACGAGACACTTAGGACAGAATTTTTCATAGTTAACAGTTGTTTCTTGATAATGTTTGTAGTTTTAAATTGAATTTCGATATCGAATAACTTCATTCTAACCCCCCAGTGACGCTACTCAGCGGGTGGCCAAATCTGCAACGCTGACGTTAAAAATCATATTTTTATATCAGTAACGTTAACGCAGAATATAAAATTTATGAATAGCTTTAACAATGATTTGATAGAAAAAAAATTAAATTTAGTTTTATCGGTTTATTTCACGATATTTTCCTTTTGAGACAATATCGTAATAGAAAATATTTGACTAACCTTCAATTGAAGAAAATCGGTTTAGGAATCAGTTTGGCATATAAATAATACAAAATAACCGCACGATAATTTGCCAACTAACAACCTTATCGCGATGTTTTTTTGGCTTGCTAATAAAAACATGTTATAAGTACTTGTTATCAAGTTTGGGCGACAAAAAATAACTAAAAATTTAGTTGCGGCAGGCATGGGTTTGTCCGTTATTACCAGAGTGTTCCAGAGTAAGCAGTATCAATTTTCTAAATATTGGTTGGAGGGACACACTGAGCTTGTTGTTTTGCACAAAAAAAGCTTATATCATATATAATTTTTGCAAGAAATTACCTTTCTTCGAGGAGAAAATCGAAAAAAATTTTGAGGTGTAAATTCAAAGAAAGAAAAACTTGTTGATTTTACTGAATAGTTTGATTTCTTCTTTGACACATAAAGTAAATTCCAAATCACGTTTGGCAAAGTTCATAAAATCTATTGTTTTTTATTTGTTTTAGTTCAATCTCATTGTGAATTTTTCAGGGCCGCGACTTCCGGGTCGACAACGAGTTGCTTTATCTCAAGAACTACAAAAGATAGAGAAAAGATAAATAAGCAAAGATGAGAATTTCAAAACACCGATCATTTTAAATAAAATGTTTTCGAAGAAAAGTTAACTTATTAAAATAGAGTCGCAAGTCACTTTGGCCAGATATACCAGCGTGAGTATGGTGGTAAGGGGGTAACCGACGGGAGGCGGAGTCTAGAGATTCAAAGTGATAGGAAGCTGACTTTTAGGTTGCAGTGTTCATTTTCGTGGGGGGGGGGGGGGGGGGGGGGGGGGGGGGGGGGGGGGGGGGGGGGGGGGGGGGGGGGGGGGGGGGGGGGGCTGGGTTTGGGTGCCAAAAATAAAAAAAAAAAATTTCATTGTCAAAAATTTTTCAACAATTTTCTATATTTTCAGAGTTTGTATTTTCCTTAGCCGCACTGTTATCTTTGAAAGTAATAACTTCTTTGGCTCTAATTTTTGATTGCATTAGATCACTGTGAATTAGATCTTGGAAATGACTTTATTTAAAAACCTAAAAAAAGGATTAATTTCGATAAAAATTTTTCCGATTTGGCATAAGTAATGGAATTTTGTCTAAGTATTTTTTTTAGGTAAGTCAACTTTTTCTCGTGATCTAGACATTGGAAATCTGACTATTTTACAACTAATTTTTGATTGTGCAACTTACCGGACGAAGAAATGTATTAAAACATTATGAGTTTGACTCCCAAAAAAAGTTTATAGATTTTTCTTCAAAGTTCCTATTTTGCACAGAATTTGAGGGTAATAAACTTTGGTGGGCCTCTAAAAAGCTAATGAGGTAAATAAACTTAAAAAACTCTTGTTACCTCCGCGCTTTCCACAACCTTTAAGAAGTGGCTTTTCTGTAATAAAAAATCTATATTGTATCGACTAAATGCCATTGTTACCAGGCGAAGCATGTGCAAAAAACACTCATTTATGTTGGAAATTTCTGCTAAATAACAGAAATTTGAAAATCAAGGGGCTTGTCTACGCTGTTAAGCTCACTAATAAAAGGTTCATACTGAAAAAAAGAGAGAAATTTTTGATATCCAGGAGCTAGATATAGTTGTACCCAAAAGAATTGGACAAGAATCACTTTTGGACGGTATACCGGCGTCGGTCATACAAAAAAACTTTTGACACCATTTTTTGACAAATTTCAAACAAAGTATTCTCCTAAATACGGAAGTTGAACTCAATACGGATTGCGTTACTCAGGACTAACTTTGAAATCAGTAAAAACCCGGGGTGACCCCCTTAAGGTTCGGTTCCCTAAATTGACAGTATTCTCGACTGAATATTTAGCCAGACACAGAGCGTTCAAGGATATAATTCAGATTAGCCAGTGTGAACTAGCTTTCATCTTTGCGTTAAAACATCAGCTTTTTTGCCTGACCACATCTTCACACCATAAACGGGCAACAAGAGCCACCTAAGCCAAGAAACTGCAAAATGATTATCTCCTCCCCAGGTGTATTTTGAATACCCAAATTTTAACATGAACCGTGTAAAATTAGTATTTAACTTCTGAGGAGCGCTTTTGTCGATAAGTGCTATTATTGCATTCTAGAACATGTAAAAAACCGGTCCAAAATACCGGTTTTGGACTTTTTTATCGGAAAAAGTCTATCTCCTCCTAGGTTATATTTCAAAGATTCACTCAAATTTTGTAAACGGTTAGCTCGAAACAAATAGAAAACTTCTTGAGGAGCCTTTTTGTTTATTCAATTTGACCCCAAACTGCCAAAATATGATTTTGAGGTCACGATGGAAAAATGTCTGAAAAAAAATGTGTTCGATTTTTCCGAAAGAGCCCAAAGAAAGCTTCGGGAAACACTGAAGAGAAAGTTGGGTTAGTCAACCGATATTTTAAGTTTTGTGTCAAATTGACACAAACGTTATTTTAATCATAATTTTGGGAAAATACTTAGAAAAAAATCGAAAAAACGCAAAATTTTCGAAAAATTTTGTTGTGTATTTGGCGTTGTTTTATGCGCTTCAAACATAAAAAAACAATTATTTGGTGCATTTTTATGAAAATAACTGCATAAAATGTAGGACCGGGATCCCTTAAGTGAGATTTAATGCAATTTTACTGCAAAGTTTTCATAATCAAAAATATTCAAAGATAACATATCAATTTCCTGATACAGGTTTATTTTAATTTCTCAATGAGTGGGTTTTTTGGTTTCTTACCTTAAATTTCTCAAAAATTTTCTTAAGTATGATCAATGAAATTTTAACTCCAGAGCAACATAAGTTCGATTTAATTTACAAGTTCTATTCTTTCTGAAGTTTAAGGATGCCTGTCAAAAGGTGCGACTGTTCAGCCGCTAGGCACAAAGCGCTGTCTTGGATGA
The DNA here is from genome assembly GCA_004367855.1 of Oikopleura vanhoeffeni. NCBI lineage: Eukaryota > Metazoa > Chordata > Appendicularia > Copelata > Oikopleuridae > Oikopleura > Oikopleura vanhoeffeni. Next base: position 6,940 of record SCLH01001411.1, read on the forward strand.
ACTTGAAAATTCTAAGACTAAAAGATTTAGATAGAAGATTTGACATTCGTGTATAACTATAAAAAAAACGGGGCTTAGCCCGGTTTTTTGTTAATAATCGCACATATTCTTGCAACTACGAGTATATCGCACATATATCATTTATTTATATAAAAGATCGTATCAAATTACTGTTAAGTTTCAAGTGGCCCGTCTTAGCAAACCTGGTTCGATAAAAAATGCAATTATGATCGCAATTTTAATCTGTATATATGAAATTCTGAAAAAATTGATGCATACATATTTCAATTTTTAAAATTACACGTGATCGCTCAATATCACAAATATGTAGTTTGCGTCCATCTTAATTGTTTAGGCCAAAAAACTGAAGATATATAAAAGAATTCAGAATGCAAAATTGACCTTTATGCCGATTGATTATTCTCATGACGCGTCTAAGTCAGGACCGGTCTGGCGGCATCACTAGATTCACATTAATCGCTTGTTAGTTTGTTAAGATACAATAAAATTTCACTAACATAATAAAATAAAAAAAACAGTGTTATGCGATATAAATAAACTTTTTAAGGGGAAGAAAGAATTATTTTGCACTTATGATTATATTTTTCAAACAAAATTGATCAACGTTCAAATGACTCTTTCAAAATGAAAAATTGTCCTATGTAGAGTTTGATAGTGTTCAGGCTACAAAGCTGAATAACATGTAAAAATATGATTGATCTATTTGTTGTTTTTGCGATGCATATAATAAAATCATTTTGTTCATGAATTTGATTAAATGACTTGTGCCATGTACTTTTTTTTCTACAGTATTATAATGTCATGGTATGTATGAAGATTGAATTTTATAAGGACTTATTATTAATTCTTTCAAAAATACCTTTTTTAGGTCTCTCGTCATTCAATCAAAATCTATGCCAGAAATCTTCCAAAACATTTTTTGTTCTCGGCTTTTTTTTCGATAAATAAGTTATTTGCCCTACTGTTCTATTAAATTAAAGAATTGCCTTTTTTGGCAGATTAAAATTGGGTTACGCCGTACATTTTCTTCATTATGATTCTTGATATCTCTTCAGCTTGGCGTTGCCTTCACATAAAAAAATGACTCAAAAGAAAATACAAAAAAGTTTGATTTATCCGCGATGATGTCGGCACGTAAAATGATGAACGATACTGCATACTTATAAAGGCCAAATTTATCAAGGCCTGAATTTCAATCTGAGCTGATTAAAATTTTATGTTAAGATGAAATTGCTTTCTAGGAGATGTGATGTACAATTTTTATAGAAAATAATTACCACGATAAAGATATTTTGTTAAACGCCTCACGTCCGCTGTGTGGTTTAAACTAAAGCATACAGAATATCAAATGGGTTGTCTTAGGTGGCCAACAGAAGATTGTCGGAACCAGTACCAAGAAAGATTCTTTTGTTTTTGATCGTATCGTTTTCCCAACCAAAGTGGGCCTTTCATGGTAAAAGTGGTTCCACATCGTTTTACCTGCAGATATTTATCTAGATCTTAAAGTCATAGACTTCAGTTGTGTTAAGGGTAGCATAAGTCCGGCAAGATGGTACATTTTTCATAGCGTATATGAAAAAAAATGGCGGGAAAATTGATGTGTTTATCTTCAATTAGAGAGTTGTTTAGTCTTGGACGTTTAAAATTTTTATTTTCTTAACATAAGCTTAGTATATGTAAAATATTAAAGACCACTTTTCACTGACTTTTAGGCGTGGGAAATGTGAAAGCAAAAATTGTGTTCCGTTTGTCGAGACTACTCTTCAAAAAAGGCGCCTTAGCAAGCTCTTCACGAAAAATGCCAAAAAAAATTTCAAGTTGGGAGACTGGGCTGTCAAAAGCTTAGTTTCAAAATGAAAATTGAAAATTTCCAGAATTCACGATTTTTACAACAGTCCTATAGTTGAAAAATATTTTTCGTAAATTTTTTTTGAATCTGCCTTCATCGGTTTTTTACAAACAAAAAAACCGAGAAAGTTAGAAAAAAAAAAATTTTGGAAAAAAATTTTTTCGGGAAATTTTTTTTTGGAAAATTTTCTGAAATTTTTTCTCAATGTTTTCGAAACAACGCATGTTTCGCGCCTAGTCGCACGGTTTCCAATATTTGCAAAAATTTTTGGAAAGTTGAGGACAGCGGGTCAAAATCACGGTTTTCACCAAGAAATTTATTAATATATTTTATTCAAGTATATTATACAAGTTACCGCCACGAGGAATTCCAATAATCACTATTCCATTTTCGTTAACGTTGGGTGCAAGTGGTTTCCAGCTGTGTTTAAAATCAACCACAAGTAGGACCAGGGTCGGCCACACGATTTGAAAATTCTGTCCTGTCCTGAAAGCAGCCGAAATTCAAAATTTTCGTGTCCTGTCTGAGGGAGAAAGAATTTCAAAATTTCATGTCCGTGTCCGGTCCCAAGGACGGTACATTGATCCTAGGACAGGGTATCTGAGGAGCATCAGTTTTGTGGACAAATTTTTGGTCGACTTTTTTCGCCGGAGCTTTTGCTATGATAAATGCGATGAGGCGCAAAAATGAACGCAAATCGTGTGCATTAATCATCTTTACGTCGCAAAAATCACATTTTTTCGAGAAAAATTTCGATAGCAAACCACCTTCGTTAAGGAGGTTGGCATAAGTCCAGCAGAATTGGTACATGGCATCTGCCATAGCGAATATTTGAAAGAAAACAAATGTGGAATTTATTTTTTAATGTTTTATTCTTCAATAAAGTTGTTCTTTTTACGAAAACGTTCACATGTTTATATCTAAACATCACCTAACTTGGTTTAAAAAGAATAAAATAAACGGTTGCAAACATAGCCAGACTTCTGGGATATGGCCGACTTTGGTATTGGCCGACTTTTTAAAAGTTAAAAGCACCATGTATGTGGGCCGACTTTTTTTAATAACGTTCATCAGTATATAACGACTTTACGGGCCCTCTCATCAGTCTTTTTCCATTTTTCTCTTCCACAACTCAACCCACGTTCTCCTCTCAGATCCTAGAAGAGATTCGTTTTTAGCCATCTGGGAGGCCCACTTCTGTCACTTTATCATTTTCACTAAATTGTTTTGCCCCACAAACATCTGATGGGGGCCACAGCACATTAGCACTTTCTTACTATATTTCAGTTGCCAAACGCATATTGATATCGGACGCAAAATGAATATCGGATCGGACCCAATTAGAAAAAACGTGAGTCGGATTGGAAAGAAATAACGATCTGTGGTTTGTCAGACCGGCTCGGATTTTCCGCAGCAGATTTTCAGCTCGGGACGCCACCATCGCGCTCTCTAGGAGTACTGGTCGCTCTGGTTATGAGGCCTTATGTGGCTTTTGAAATGCTCAATTAATTTGAGGGGTCAAAAAAAGTGTAACCGACTAAATTACCAATAGATTTCCAAATATTTTCGTGTTTTTTCTTATTTTTCTTCTAATATAAGAACGATTTTTAAGTCTATATTATTAACGTTTAAGTTTTTGGTTATAATTATTCATTTTTAAAGTTTTTTGTGTACATTCCTAACTAATTTTATATAAAAAATTATCTTCACAAAAATGGGATTTTTCTTTATATTTCTACTTGCATGAAAATGGGAATACTGAACTGGCAATATTAAGCCACAAATACGAGAAAAAATTGCCCATGATATGTTTCTTGTGAAGCTTACTGAAGGGGGCGGCTGCACTCAAAGAGACAATTACATAAACTCGCAGGGAACCCTTCAACAATACCAGATGAACAAAAAGTCTGTATCGCCACGCTATCTAAGCAGATGTGAGCAGACGAGAAGTTTCTTCTTCACAAAAAGTTAGTTGCTGGCGTGTAATCTTAATAACAATAATAAAATAAAATAGTTTCGAAAAATAAAACCAAATGAATCAGAAGGCCCTATTACGGATAGGCAAATTACGGCTATACGGCTATACCGTATAGCTATTACGATTGGCAAAATTAAATGAGGGTACACTGGTGCACCCTTACCGTACGCACCATATTCTCGTACGATTACCCTTATCGAACATTTTTGGGAAAGTGGCGAAACACCCTTATCCGTAGCCTGTTATCCGACGCGTAAAAAATAAGAAACAATTTTTCCAATAATCTTTTGATAACCTTTCTGGATTGTTTCGAAAAAACATGAAATAACTACTAACTTGGCACGTTTTAGACCCACTATTTTTGTGAATATCATAGACTTACAAGCAAATGAAAATAATTTTTATGTTTTTTTGAATAAAATCAGCGTTATTCGTTCATTTTTTTCGCTGGGTTGCATAACGATGTCAGAATTTCCGGCTTGATAATTTTTCTCGTCCATTATTTTTTTCCTGGATTTAAGGGCGAGCGCGATTGTGGCAGATTGGTACATTTTTTCGGAGGATTATTGAAAAAAAAAAAATTTGAAAATTACGCCTATTACACCCTCAATTTTATTTAGATTTTTCCCGAACAAAAAAAAATTTATATAATTGCGGGCCAAATGGCACAACACCGGTGTCACCAAGCCAAGTGCTCGTAATGTTCATAGCTCAGAAACAATATTTCGCGACCTTCCAGCCGATGAACAAATACGGAAATCAATAGAATACTTAAGTCCACATGTGATGGTGCTTCAGTTTTAAGGAGATTCAAAAAACCAACAAGTAAAAGTTAACTTTGATGATGCGTGAAAATGTTCATAATATTCTTTAAAAGTTCGACAACAAATTACAAATAAACAATTTCATGATTTCAAAACAGCAGTCAAAAAATATGTAAACATATGAAAAAGTTAAAGTGGTATTTTTTCGTTTTCTGTACAGTTATTTCAAAAAATTTAAACAGAAAAAATTTTGGACGAAAATATGCTGAACATTTCATAATGCTTTGAATTTTTTCGAAAGATTTTACGAATTAAAAATGAAAAGTGTTGAACTCAAAATCGTTTTTAAAATAGATAAAGGAAATCATTTAGATGAGCTGACTACACAATCTAGTTTTGTTCAGTACGAACGATACTAGCACAAAAAATAAACCAGATTAATTATCTTCGTAAGTAAAATTGACTCCACTGGCCACAGATCGCCTGCTACCGCCTCAACAGCCAGAAGGCAGAAGTCAAGTTGTATAAATGATTATTTTTAAACAAAAGATAAGAAATCGAAATTACAATATCCAGAATTTCATTATTCAACACTTAAAGCCTAATATATTACGAAATATTTATAAAAAATCTTTTTTTGCCTTTTTCACTCGACCTCCGGAAAAAGTACCCTTATCCGTGACGATTTGGACCGAGCTAGCGCGGTACGGATAAGGGTGCAGCTCATGTACCTTTTTTTAGTGTTCTCACAGTTTTTCCCTCTGCCATTTGAAAACGGAGCGAGATAATCACAAACGGATTCTTGGCACCCAAAGCCGAAGGGTAAATTAAGACAAAATTGTTGTTACCTGATGATCTTTGAAAAATGAAAATACATTACTTTGTACTAACAAAAGGTGAAACTGGTAAATTTCCTTTTTAATATGCCAGGTGAGATCTCTATCTGCCGATTTATTCTTGTAAAGCTCAATTGGCGCGTGCAACTCGACTTAAAAATGGCATGAAAGTGAAGAGTGCCCCCAAAATCAATAAGTGGGGCAAAACTGACAATATAAGTAAGCACAATGCCATAAAAGGCGACTAATGGACCCCCAGATCAGAGATTGGTGGGCAAAACGAAGATATCAGTGAAAAAGGCATAAAAGTGAAAGGGGCCCCAGATCAAAAACGACTCTTTCGTGGACCGAGAGAAACCGTGGTTGAGTTGTGAAGAAAAAATGGCAGAAAAGTGGATGAAGAGGGCCCCGTTATCGAATCGATATGGAATAAAGTTCAATGAATCACTTTAGGTATCGACGCAACTTGAAACTCACGTGGTAAAAAAACTTTTTATATTTGTTTTACAAGCTTCATTGAGAGCTAATAAATAAATTTTCAACATGGCACTTTAAACAAAGCATAATAAAAGATTATCTGACTAAATCTGTTCGAATATAGAAACGAGGTTAAATTCGATTATTTTTTTGGTGTCATACTAATTTTGTGAGAACAAAAGTAGCTTAATAAAAATATTTTGATATTTATGAGTAGAGCATCGAATAGTTTTCAGTTTAGTTCTTATTTTCGCTTTTAATGACCCCAAGGTTTGAATAAGATATTTTATCGAAAACGATATCCAAGTTCGAATAATTTTTTAATTCTGGTGGAGAACTATTACAAGAACCGCAATTTAGATCATCGAATTTTTATGTCGTATGAGCTTTATGTTTTGCGCATGAGCTAAATTTGATGGTGTATTTAGTTGAATTCAATATAATCCACAGAAACGTAATCATCACGCGATTTGTCTCTAAATAGTTTTTCACCAGAATAATCATAAAAAAGGTTGTATATAAACGCGGGCATCGTAATCGATACAACGTGAATGAAACCGTATTTAAGGGGGTCGGTGCATTTTGACAAATTTGCACTTTTTCGATTTTTTTTCTCTTGATAAGAAACTTTTTGGCACTTCAAAATTTTTGGATGAACACGTTTTTGAACAAAATTTGACACTTTTGAGCTCTCTTTGTTGAATCTGCTTTTCGTCAAATCAATTATTTTTACTTTATAAATCTTCTTTTGAAAAAACACTCAAAAAACGCGCGTTTGCTTCTATGGTGTCTAAATAACAGTAAAATTTATTATTTTTTACTCAAAAGCCCTTCAATACGTTCTCGACGACAAACGGATTCATTGAATTTTGTTTATACGATTTCTTCGTCAAAATCGAAAATTTAAATTTGTGAAAAAAGACGGAATAACCCTTAATTTTAACACATCGAAAGAAATATTTTTCTGCATGAGTTAAATAAAATAAATTTAAAACGGTGGATGGCTCGGCTTATCAATTCGGCAAGTTTGAGTGTGAAAAATTTTTTTTAATTCCGGATAATAAGGGCTTTGGAGTATTTCTGCCGATTCATAGTTTCGTTTAAAAAAGTATGATTCAGAGTATTAACAAGAGCAAAGAAACAAAAGGAAGGCATATTTAAATATAGTGAAAGTAGCCATTCCTGATAATGTCAGCTAAGGATTCCCGAAAAATTAGTTTGAAAAATTTTCAACAAGAAATGAGGAAAATTTTCAAAATATTTCAAAATAGTTTCCACCGAAAATCCCAAAAAAATGTCAGATGATTTTTCGAATAGCACATAAAAAAAATTGGTCACCTAAGCGAAAAGTTAAAGTGACCATTTTGAAGATTTTTTTTTGTTGATTTGAAACAAATACTGTAAAAAAATTTGAACAAAAATAAGGCATTTTTTCAATAATGTTCGGAACTTTTTTGAAAAATTTCTCAAAATTTGTCGAATTCGAAAAGTTTAATTCGAACTCAAAGTTTTCTTAAAAAGCAATAACTCAAAAATTCTGTAGTCACAAAAGTTGCCCGCATTATGTGACATTACTTTGATGGTATATTGAGAAGAATATATAAACTGAGTAAAAAGTTTTTCATCAAGAGCCCATATCCGTATCTGTAAAAATGCACCGACCACCTTGAGTTGATACATGTATTTTTCATAGAAGGATCTTGATAACTATATAAAATAAGTGCAAAAAACTTTTCAAGGTTGTACGCCTACATATAAAATAGTTTCTGTGAAATTGTTGGTGCCTTATTTCTAAAAAACATAAAAATTTCTAGAATCTCAAAAACAACCTGTTTTGTTTAATTTTTTATCATTATTAGTATATTTATCGTATATTCAAGATCATTTGTAAAAACTTATATATTTTTGTTCATCTTGTTATTTTTTCAACTCGTAGACATTAGAAGTTAATCTGTACCCAGACTCGATTTCCGGCAAGTAGGACCATTCTTATAAATCGAGCCATATAAGCAAAGTTTCATCATTAATATACATTTTTTATTATTTTAAAATACAATTCAGCCAATTTGCTATACAATTAAAATATTTTTTTTGTTTTTTCGATGGAAAAATGCATTAAGGGGGTGGGTGTCGTAATCTGGTACCTTTCAATCCCGCCTCATAATAATTCTAGGGTAGTTGTGAGAAATCTGAGGATACTCGTTTATAGGTCTAGCCTTCGCCTAACGATTCCATATCTCAAACTTAACATTGTTACATCACACCACCAGGTGGTGAGTCTATTCTAGAACACTAAACAGTTTTTTTAAAATCTATCTTCTTTTAGACCCCACATACAAAGCGTCTGAAAATTTACACAGAGTACGGGAAAAGTGAGGTCATTAATATGTTTAGCCCATTTTTT
>SCLH01001411.1:19803-32281 GCA_004367855.1 Oikopleura vanhoeffeni
TCTAGTCACAACGATAATAATGAGTAATTTGGGCTTGCAGGTTAGCCTGGAGAGCAGTTATAACATGCCCTAGAATTTGCACTTCAACGCCACCCGGTGAGCAAACCAGTGATCGAAAAAGTCTAGGACCAAGCTCATTCTTTTTGGCCGAATTAGTGGGGAGAAATTTTTAAGGAAAATCTATTCGCGTACATAACCCCCTTAAGGGGGGGTGTGCAATGTCTGTGCATGTCTGATTTTAATGAAGACTCAGAGGCAGTTAGAGTGCACCAAATTGCTTCGCGATGTCTTCAAAATGTATTTCCGATTAAATCCTCAGAAAAAAAATTTCCAAATTTTCGCGTTTTTTCCATTTTTTCTAAGTATTTTTTTCGGAACTAAGTCAGAAATATTGTTTGTTAAGATTTGACAACTTAAACTGCAAAATATCGGTCGACGTAAGCCAACTTTATGTCATGGTTCAACTGCGGCTTCGTGTGAGCTTGAGAAAAATCATATTTTCAAGTCGCAATCGAAATTTGAGAAAAACGCCACTGCAATCCTTCAAATGCAACAAGTGTACTTTAAAAAATTTGCGCCCATTTTAAACTAAACCTCGGAGGGGAAAGATTTTTAAGCCAAGAATATCATGAAAAACGGCCAAAATTGTTTCAGTTTATTGGACCGCTAGAATTCGTTCATCGAGAATAAAAAAACGGTCATGCAAATCTTAGTTTGCTTATAGTTGACGTATTATGCCAACTGTTTGAAATTTCATGATATGGTCGTAGATTTTGAAATTTTTGCGAAGTCTCCTGTTCGACTATGTGGACATTGGTGTATTCATCAAATCTTAAGTTTGACTTTTGATTTCACAAGTAAAGGCTAGCGTCTACAAAATTTGGCATTTTTGGAATTATTGCTCAAGCTTCAGATTTCCCTAAACTAGCTCTGCAAAATTGCAAATCAGCCATGCACACCTCCTTAAGTTATCGCAATAAGAAACTTGATCTAATGAGTACTTAACGATAAAAATGTACCTTAAGTTTTAAATTTGGCGCCTTCGGTGGGAAAACCTGTTTATGAAAAGTCGCGAAATCATCACCAATCATTTTTTTTTCGTCGATTTATTGTGGTACTCTCACTGTCAGAAAAACTTTTTCACAGACACTACCCCCTTAAGGGTGTGGGTGTCGCTGATTTTGACAGTTTACGTAGCTATTTTTGGATAAACTAGCAGAGCTAATATCACAAAAACTTGTGCATCTTGAAGAACAACTCTTCACAATAAATTGTGATTTAACATTTATTTGATACGATCTCACCTACGCCGACACCCACGCTTTTTAAAAGCCTCCTAAAAAATCGCTAAATACGCATTTTCTCCGCCAATTTTAACCATTTTTTATTATTTTTTTTGTCAGGCTCCAAAGAAGCCTCACACATAATGCATAATTGTCCTTTACTCGGAATTTTGCTTTTTGCGGCAAAAAAACGAAAAAACAAAAAGTAAAGTTTTTGAATTGGTCAGTTTGGGAGGCTCAGGCAAAAGCTATCTCCTCCACCAGTTTAGGAGATACAATTTTGTGTCATACTGCATCTGAAAGCACAAGCCTTGTTTGACAATCCATTAGAGAGTTTTTTTTTGAAATTTTGATTTGGCGTCTCTTGGGGGCCACGTCAACTTTTTCATTTTAAGCCTTAATTTTTGAAATGCTCAGTTTGGGAGGCTCAGGCAAAAGGTATCTCCTCCACCAGTTTAAAAGATACAGTTTCGAGGCATACTGCATCTAAAAGCACAATACTTGTTTGACAATCCATTAGAGAGTTTTTTTTTGAAATTTTGATTTGGCGTCTCTTGGAGGCCAAGTCAACTTTTCATTTTTATTTTGAATTTTGACAAAATTTTGAAACCATAAATAAAATTTGACAAAATGCTTCAAAATAATTTTTTTTCGTAATTTCAAACATTTTTAAGGATTTTGGTGCAATTTTTAACTTGGTAGCGTCAAAAGAAAACAAATTAGCGCACTTTCAATTTAAATCATAAATTAATCAATAATTTTTTTTCGTTTTTTGGTCGCCAAAAGCAAAATTCCGAGAGAAGGGCGCTTTTGCAGTATGTGTGAGGCTTTTCTGGAGCCTGACACAAAAACATAATTGAAAATGGTGAAAATTGAACGAGAAAATGCTTATAGAGTGTTTTTTTAGGAGGCTTTTTAAAAGCGTAGGTGTAGACGTAGGTATGATTATATCAGATTACTGTTAAATCACAAACCATTGTTTTTCTTTGAGATGCAAAAGTTTTTGAGATATCAGCTCTGCTAGTTAATCCAAAAATAGCTTCGTAAACTGTCAAAATCTGCGACAACCACACCCTTAAAGTAGATTTGCAGATAACTTTTGCATTATTATAAATGAAAATTATTTTATTACATTTTTGCAAGACATAAATTCCTTTGATAAAAATTAAAGTTTATTTCAGATGAAATGAATCCAAATAATGAATTTATTCATTTAGAAGTGTTTCATTAAAATTAAAAAATTTATTGAGATATAAAAATATCTTGGAAAATGATAAATTCATTTTATAAAATATAAAAATAAGGAAATTTTAACTGTTCTATCTAATTATCATCATAATATAATGAGTTAAAAAATATATTTAAAAGGGAGTGTTCTCACTGCTTTTCATCAAGAATATAACTCTTGCAGTTCACATTAAATTTTCTTAGAAAGTTTAAATGAACTTACACTAACTTACCATTATGAAAAGTTTTCATGTAAACCCAATTTCGCTAAAAAAATTGTCACCACAAATTTATATTATTTATACCATAAAATTAAAAAAAAATAACAAAATTTTTGAAACAAACTTTCTCGAATATAATTTTGCTTGTGTTATAATTTATTCTTGTTTTTTTCATTGTACAAATAGTTTGAAATTGAATTGTTAATAAATTCAAAACATGTCAGTACCAGGGATCGGATTTTTCCGGGTCAAAATTTTTAAAAAAATTTTTCGACCTGCAGAAATTTTTCTGACAAAAAATAAATACTTTTCGCTGTTTGTGCTATTAAATCCATATTTATATCATTTCTAAATAATTCCGGCAAAATTTATAGATATCACAGCATAGGCAGTAGACATGGAATTGGCCTTCTTCCGCCGTAGCTAGGTCCCAACTTTCCATTCAACTCACCGTTGCATGCAGCCATGTCGCTCATGCATCGTATTAGCAAGAAGACTTTTCTTGTGGATGAGTTAACATCTGAATATATTAATGAAACTACAGTTAATCCCCTAAGTAACTTACCGACCGCCCTCCATAACTCGAAGCTGACTAGCAATATGTAGCGGCGCCGAGTAGAAAGAGTTGATTGGTCAACTCGTCTCTTATGGTTGAACATGATCTTATGTATTCAGCGTAGTCACGCCTACACACACATGAAGTTGCACAGTTTGCAATGTAGTATGCCAGTGTACGTAGTGTACAGAGTATCCTTTAGTATGCCGAAATCGATCTTGGTGGACATGCTAAGTATACTACTTAGCATGCACATATGAATTGGGTGCTACGCAGGGATCCGACTTCTCTGGGTCGAAAATGTTGACCTGGAAACCAAGTCGAGTCGGCTCAAAAATTTTCGATCTGAAAACTAGGTCGGGGCGAAAATTTTTGACCTGGAATCTAGGTCAAGTTGAGTCCGCGCGACCTTGGTCGAAAACATTTCTGAATCTAACGAAAAAGTAACCAGGTCGACGCTCGACCCGGTAAAGTTTCAAAAAAATTCGACCCGACCCGACCTGGTGAAATTTTCAAAAAATCCGATCCGTGGTCAGTACCTTAAAAATATACATTTTGTAAAATATGATCGAATTAATATAAAAAGGATTATTTCATTAAAGTTGCAGTATTCAATGCCTGTAACTTATTTCATGCCAATAAAAAATTTATCATACCATTTTTCTTATAAAAATAATTTTATTAAATTTAAAATAAATTGAAGTTGAATATAAAAATAAAGTAAAAGCATCTCTTATTGACAATTACAAAAGTTTTCATGGTAAAAAATATATAAATCTTTGATGTGTTCGTATGTCACAGCATGAATTTTCTAGTTTGAGTAGTCCAAAAATGTGTCTCATCAGGGTTTTATAAAAAGGTTGAATATAATTAAAGCCATAATATTTTAATTTAAAATTTTGTTTCAAATATTTTTTTATTTTTTCCAATTTTTTTTCTAATTTTTTTAAAACCCAGACCTTGTAGCCATGACTCCACCATGTATGGTGTTTCAACATCATTGATTAAAAGGTCATCAGTAGAATCTGGTGATGAAATATGACCCAAAGAATGTTCTTCTCTGGTCCAATCAATTGGTGTCGGTATTCTCTCTCCACAAACTTCCAGTACCGGTAAATGATGGGCCATACTGGTCTTAATAAAAATAAAGTAAATTTTTATATTTTTTGACAAATTTATCAAATTTTAGTTCTTCTTTTTTCTGAAAATAGATTTCAACTTTTTTGTGTTCAGTCACAACACGATTAAATCAAAAAAACAAGGTCAAACGCAAAAAAATGTTGATAAAAAAATATAAATAATCATTCGTTACAAATGATAAAATCAATAATTTTTCAAAAGTTGAATTTTCTTATCAATTTCAAAAATAATAATTTAGGAGGTTCCCGGAATTTATTTGCTAAGCTTGAGCTCATTAAAATCCGAGACCTCCAGTTTAAAAAAAATGTATTTTTGTGAATTTCGGTTTCGTGCCAAAAATTTGAACTTTCATACGCACTTTAAGAAAAAAAAGAATTTATTTTATTTTTGGCACTCAACCGTCACTCTAATTTACACATTTATTCACTGGTAGTTACTCACCTCACTTATTTTTGAATCTAAATTTGTTTGCATAAATGGATTCGTTGAACTTGGTTGGAAATTTTGTGTTGGAAGTCCGATTTCGCTTAGAAGATCGCTGAGATCGGGACAGAAAGAATTTTGTCGTACAACTTGCTGTCGTTTCATAGCAGAACGATCAATAACAATATCAATCGTATTTTCCTGAAATACAATATTCATTTTTTAATTTCATCAAAATATGGAATTGAAATTATAAAAATTTCAGGTGATTTTGATGAGTAGGTCTAAATTGGTTCGAATATCCAATTTGGACGTTTTTGTACTGATTATAATAAAACAGGGGAGACCTGATATCGCCGAATTTGCTAAAATCGCCGAAAAAACTAGGCAATTTAAAGATTTTTGGCTACAAAACTGTTAGTGCCCATATCGCCAAAAGTGCCAATATTTTTGGTTTTTATTAAAAATTATGTTGAATCATTAATGACGTCGTTTTTTAAGATTCAGTTTCCAAATTCTAAACATTTTCATAATTTTCTTCATTTGAAACTTATGTTAAACTACTTATAGAATTGAAAATAAAATTTCAAATTATGACGTCATTCTGAACGCCCACGGGTCTTTAATTGAGAACGATCCCTTTCATATTATGACATTTGGTGAATAACATCAAGTTGTTTAAATTTATACAACTATAATATTTAAACAATACAAAATAATCAAGATTTTTCAAACTGTTATTTTTTTTTAAGTTTTGATCAGGAAATTTTTAATTTTATCTTGTTAATATTTTTAGTCTGATAATATCAAACTTTTTTCCGGGAAATTATTTCCGAATTTGGTAAAACTTTTTTTTAATTCTATAAAATGTAATACAGCAGAAATCGGCGTATAGTTGAAAGTTTTTTCGCCAAAAATAGCGTAGGTTGCGTAGGTTTCTGCGTTGGTTGCGTAGGTTTTTGCGGAGGCTTACGTAAGTTTTTGCGTGGGTTTCACCTATACGCCGCACCCTACTGTAGTTGTATAAATTAACAATTATACGTGACTCGATTAAAACAAATCAGCGACTGGTATCTCATTGAATTTGTTGGACCTTTATCAAAATTTGGCCTCAAATTCTACATTTAAGGAGCTTGTAGTCTCTTTTTTGAACTTTTTATAAAATTTATTCATGATATGATCATATTGATTATCGCCAAAGTTCACTGATGGTTTAAAAAGTCAAATGTTCAAATACACAGTACTTTAATTTTTGAGTTCCTATTGTTTCGGATTTTAATCGATATTTTTATCGAAAATGTCATGTTTTTTATAAAGTCATTCATTTGAAATTTTCATTTATTTGAAAATCCTATCGATAATCACATTTTCTGCTTACCGTATCCATTTTATTATCAAAACCCATCCCATTTGAAATTTCATAAGTCATTTCAACTTTTCGTTTTTTGGATTCTGGAGGCATTCCAGATGAAGCCAGTTTCCATCCATTATGACAAGAAACAAATGCGCTCGATGAGTTTAGTTCATTGAAAACATCATTCTGAAAAAAACTTAGTTCAAATTCAAATGATTTAATTGGGAGATATTTAATGGTGACATAAAACGGTATTATCAAGTTCAAAAAACCACCAATAATTTTGTGCTTAGAAAACCACACGGGCCATTAGAGTGAAAATATCGACAAAAAATGAATCCTATTACTGAATTATATTTTTTCTTGTAATTATTTAAAAGGTTTATAAATGTATAAGTTATATACAGTATAACTTATAATCATTTTCAATTTAACCACGCTTCGAATTTTTTGAGCAATATTAACCTTTACACATTAATAAATCTTTATAATACAGTATATCGAAAATTAAACCTTGGTAGGTGTTACGACTTCACCCCTATCTTTTACCGAGGGGTGAAACTGTATAAGGGTTCATGAATGTGTAAAGGTTAATAATTCTAAAAATATTCGGAGTATGGTTAATTTAAAAATGGTCAAAGGGTGAAGCCACCACGCTTGATCGACTTTAATTTTATATTGATCATTCTGAAGGAAAAAATTGAGTTAAAATTGAATAGGTTAAATCTGGAAGATAAATAATGAAAACTTTGACGATATTATATAATATAATTTCTATCGTCCGTATACCAAAAACAAATTATCTTGTGCCAAGAAAACCACTCGAGCTAAAAAACGTTGACAATTTTTTCGTCTTCGCTCTGGTCCTAAATGACCTTGTGTCGACGATTCAAATGATAATTTATCTGCAGAAGATTGCGTTTTAATCCCTAAAATCCACCCGAACTTCAAGTGATTTTTTTGGTTTATTTTGTCATAGATTTTCTTTAGAAAACTTTTATATTCGGAAAGCACTCGGTTTTAGTATCAGACTTGTCAAGACGTCAGATATCAGAAAAAATCTTGGGCACTTATGGCTCGCCCTTTGACTGCACAATATAAAATTTTCATTATCAAAATCGCTTTGAAAAAAAGACATGTGTCAAATGAAGAAAATCACGGCAAAGAAAATTATGGAACTTATGGGGGTGCCATAAGTCCGGCAGATTGGTACATTTTTCAGAGCGATATATGAAAAAAAGGTGAAAATTCATTCTTTTACTTTTGATCTTCAATGAAAGTGTTTATTCTTGCAAACTTTTATATTTTTATCTTCTGAACATTACTAAGTATATGTGGAAATATAAAACAATACTTTTCATTGCAACGCCATTTTCTACTAAACCCGACTTTTTTCGAGGCTAACTTTTTATTGCTATATAATTATACCATAAAAATTTCTGGGATGCTAGTTCATAATCTCGTGAACACCTTTTGCTAAAATTTTTCCAGATCGAATTTATAACCAACCGGTAAATGAGGTTAACCGAGAGCAATAATTTTTTTCTAAAGCTTATATTTTGTTTCCGTCCTATTTCAGAAAATATTTATACTCACACTTAAGTTGTGAAATAGCAAAGCAAAAAAAATTAGTTAACGCGTGTTTTTATTTTCATCCTCAAAATGTCTCGATAAGGCCAAAAAAGACCATTTTTGGCTTTTTTGGCCACGAACAGCAATTTTTTTTCACAAGTGATATACAAAACTATTTTAACATGTATCCCAGATTATCCTGATAATTTGGAAAAAAATGACTTCGCCCGAATTTTCAATGTCAGTTTTTGACTCCCAGGAGGGCAATTTGGGAATTATTTTTCGAGGTCAAGGTCGTCGTATCAAATTTTCAGTAGTTTAAAAAGATTCGCAATTATTATCTTCCTGGAAAAGAGATTATAAACTAGTGTCGGATTATTCACCGTTTAGACACTCAGAAAAAATTTCAATATTTCTGAGAAAATTTTGATTTTTTTCTTACAATTTTTTTTGTACAATTTTCAAAATCCAAATAACTAAACACGCCACGTTGAGATCAGAAATTGTGAAATTAAGTTGACAGAACTACGATTTCAGAAGATATAGAACACCCTTAACCCGTGTGAGCACAAAAAAAAGCTCCGCCAAGGCACCGAAGCCTTTATAAAGGCTTTTTTCAAGCGCGTATTACAGAAAGCCCAAGGTAGTTAGAGTTTATTTTTTTTGCATAAGGAAGTTCAACGATATATTATTTGCATCCGACATTTGATATTCTAGAATTTAGATTTTTTAGTTCTAGAAAATTTACTGATAAAGAGCAAGGTACAGGCCTATCACGTGATACAAGCTCACAGTGGTGTCAAAATTATTTTGGTATTTGGAATCGATCCACAAGGATCTGACCTATGTCATCGTTTTTCTGATTTGATTTATATATAATCAATCAAAAATTATATATAATAGGTTTAAAATTTTGATGAAAAAATCACAATTTTTCATTAAAAAATGGTTATTTTCCCTATAAAAGAGATTAGGTACACTTCTGATATTATTTCTGGGTCGATATACTAATCAAGTGACTCTGTGGATAATATTTAATTGCTCGAATTAATTTTTTATATTAAATATGTTCGTGAAATACTAAAATCGAAAATTTGAAATATCACTTCTGAAAAAAAATATCTGTTCCTGTATACCAATTAATCTTTGTTTTGAGTGTCAACCATGGATAAAACACTTTCCTAAAATGGCTATTTTCAAATTTTAATTGACGCAGATAGATCGGAATTATTTTTTTTAGAAGTAAAGATTGGAAAAAAACTCAAAAAATAAACCCTCCGTAATATTTGAACAAAATTTCCAAAAAAATATAAGTTATTTTTTTGACATCCTTGCAAAATTCTTAATAATGTACTTGAACGAGACAATTCTACTATGTTTTTTTCGCATTTTTTAGATGATTTAAAATATGCAAAAGCCTTTATAAAGGCTTTGTGCTCACACGGGTTGAGAATTATTTTTAAGATGATATAAATAAACTTCAGCGATTTTCGGGTTAAATGCGCTGGAAAGCACCTTTAAAATTCTGCACATCAAAAATTTCCTTAATATCACAGTTTTTTTTCATAAAAATGGTCAAAAATGGCCAAAAGTAAAGAAAAACATCTTTTTTTGAGATAAAAATTGACCTTCAATTGCGTTTTGATATTAACAAATCACCTGACTATCAAAAAAAAGCAGCTTATAACACTTACAATTTTATTGGGAATTTTGTGCAAGAATGAAATTATCAAAAATTGAGTGCCAAATGGCACTAACTGGTTGTGCAACCAAGTTTTGTAAATTTCATCGATAGTTTAGAAATAATAGTCGCGCGACCATCCTATTAGTTGACATACAGAGATCGATAGATATCAGAAAATTTAATATGTGATTCTGCCTAATTTTTTAATGTAGAATTTGAAAAAACAATAATTAAACATTTCGGACTTGATTTGCGGAAAATTTTCATAATATTTTTAAAAAAGTCGACAAAAGATAAAAAATAAAGATTTCATGATTTTTCAAACGGCGGTCATTTAAAGTGACTTTTTCTTTGTTTTCACCCACAGATTTGAAAATAAAGAACATAAAAAATTTTGGTCAAAAAAAGCGGAAAAATTTTCATAATGTTTTGATTTTTTTCAAATTTTTCTGATTTCAAAGATGAAAACTTGAACTCAAATCTTTTCTTGAATAGATAAAAAATATTTTAATGAGCTTTAACATATTCACTTTGGTTGAGCTAACGATAATAAGCACAAAATATTGAACTAACTACTTTTTTTCGTGAGTTTTATAAACTCGAATCTACCGGGTATATGGCATCCCCTTAATTCTGAAATGATTCCTTTTGGAATCATAAAGCCGATATGTCGGCTCAAGCCTACCTAAAACCTTCTTAGAAATGCAAAAAAATGCCACAGAATTGTTTCTTCTGAATACATTATAAAAAATTTTGCGGTGGTTCGAATATTAAGGGGAGTTGATTTTTCGAGATTTTTCGCCGAAGTTTTACTTCCGGAATAATTATTTCCAAACTAGACATCAAATACAAATGTGAGATGAGCCAGTTTTAGGAAAGTGTTATGTGCATACAAAAAACTTAACATTTAAATTTATTCGTATCTTGAGACAGATATTTTTTTTGGAAGTGAAATTTCAAAATTTGATTCAGTGAAAAAAATTATTTATTATAAAAATTAATTAAATCAAGTCAAATTGTCCACACTGTCACTTGATAACTATTAATAAAATTAAATAATAAAAAAGTGCATTAATCTGCTTTTATTTGGAAAATGACCTATTTTTCAAGAAATTTGTGATTTTTTATTTAAAAAAAACTTATGATTGATGGTATATACAGATGTAGATCTAATCGAATTAATGGTGACGTAGGGCAGATACTGTGCGTTGGTACCCATAAATAAAATTTGTTGAAGACGACGATGAAGTCTGATAATGATAGCTTGGTTTTCACATTATTTTTAGAACTTAAAATCAAAATTCTTAGAATGTGAGTGATTGATGCAAAAATAATTTTCAACTTCTATGCAAAGTAATTGGAGCTTCAACTACCTTGAGCTTTCTGTAAACAACGTCCAAAGTAGAGTCCGATATAATGCTTTAGCTGCCGTTGGCGGAAGTTTTTTTTCTGTGATTCCAGGGGTTAAAGAGGTACCCTTCATGAATTGAGGCTCAAACAAAAATATTTCAAAATTTTATTCTTATACTTTTTTTCGGAAAATATGGATAATTAAAAATGAGCTGGTGGTATTTTAAACCCAATACAGCGTGAGGAAAGTACTTTTTAATCAATTTGAAAATTTCTCGTCTTGATTTTAAGGATTTTAATCAAAATTTATGGATTTTCGGGAATTAGAAGAACAGTTTTGGAAGAGAAAAAATCATTGTAATTTAGGTTTCGATAGTAACAGCTCTCCACGAACTAACTAGCTTTTGATTTATCCAGGTTTCAAATGTGCTGCAAAAAATCCAGGGAGAAATAGGCTTCCGCGAGAAACTATCAAAATCAGCTCAAAAAAAACGTTTTTTGACTATTTTGGAGCAAATTTATTTCAAAATTTTGAAAACGAAAGTAAAAGACCTAGGTACGTATTTTTTAGTTAATAAAAGCTACACAAAATTTTCCTACCTTCAAAACTCACGGAGAAATATGCTTTTGCGACAAAAATGACTCTATTTTGAAGCTCTTTCCTGATTGGTCGAGCAATCAGTGATCTTCAATTATGATTCTTGATGTGAGATTTTTGTTCAAATATTACATTGTTTTTAACTATTTGGTTCCGCAATGTGTAGTCTTTAAAATATTCGCCCTAAAAAAACACAAAATGGTGTTTTCCCACGAGGGGTACCCCCTTAAAGCAAACTCGTTTTTAAAACGAATAATGATTAATAAATTTATAATTTGTTTGTCAAAACGTTTGCAGCATATAGAGCATGTCATGGATAATTGGGGCATCGTTAAAGAGTCGAGCCGCTTTTACTTGAGCTGTTTTAATTTGATATTTTTGCTGTCAAAAAGTTATTTTTTTTAATCGAAAATAAACTTTTTTAAAGTTCAGATTTTAAACTCTTCACCCACATAATCATTTCGATTATATAATGTGCTCGACTATACATATAATAGCTCGACTCTGGCCTGTGCGTATATATATAGATAATATAATCCGATTAACTTGTTATTGAAATTCGTTAGTTTTTTCACTATGCAGCATAGTCTATGCTCTATCATTCGGCGGTCAAATCTTCACTGTAACTTTTTAACTTTTAACAATATAAAAAATTTGTTGAGGCACCCTTGTCGATCTCAGAAATTGACAGGAGTTTTTGAACTTGAAATTATTTTCCTCTTTTTGAAGGTTTTCACCTGCTTGATATTTGAAGTCATTGTGTGTCCAAAAATTTCAGGAATGTTGATGCAAATAATTTGCAGCAAATTTCACAATTTTTCAAATAAAAATTGATTTTTAATTCATTTACTTTTTCTGTTTTTACATATTTGTTCATTCAATTAATTAAGCTCGGGTATTCAGACATAAATCAATTTTTTTTCGTACCTCATAACTAGGGTTGATTCCGGGAATGACCTCAAAAACTAACTCTTAACTCTGGAACTAGTTGCCGAAGGAAAATTTTGAAATTTTCAGGATCAACTTGAATGACCTTGAAAAATCAAACTTATAAAATATTAGAATATCAA
>SCLH01001411.1:44677-94361 GCA_004367855.1 Oikopleura vanhoeffeni
TGTACAAAAAGTTGTAAACTTTAAATTGTGGGGTCTGGAAAGTAAAAATGTCATTTGAAAATGACATATCTCTTTAATATGACGAATTCTTGGACTCTTGCTGAATAGTCTAAATGGTCTCACGTCAGTAGTACTGACTCAGTAGTACTGAGTCAGTACGCGTCAATACTTTATAACTTATATTGATATATCTTATTATTCATAAAACTAAGACGTGACTAATGTAGGGTAGGAAATAGCCAAATTTTCTTCAAGAAACAGCTGTAAAATTCAGTTTGAAATTTGTAAAAAAAAATTTCAAACTCAACTTTTTTCGTCCGATTTTTTTGTTTTCAAGTCCAAAATTTCCATGCGCATCTTATGAGGATGATCAGTTGAAAATACTTCCGACCCCAGAATGATAAGACCGTGTCAACCAATGTCCTAATCTGACTAAAAAGGTCACTCCGCGGAGCTCCGTGAGAATATGAAAAATATCAAGAACATAAAGGGTCAAAAGCAATCAGACCCTACTAATCAGTACAAGTGAAAGACTTTACAAAAATGCATAATTTATCAGCACAAGGCCGGTTTAAAAAAGTTGAAAAAACAAAACATAAACAAAATTTGAAAGTACACATTAAGTAAAAGATTGTATTTAATTAACTAGTGGAAACTTTCGACAGAGCAAATAATTGAATTTTTGTTTTTTATCAACATCTTAAAAATGAATATAACTTTTTGTATTTAATAAAAAACCTCTGGATTAAAATTATTACGTCATCGTTCTTAACTGAGATACTTCAACTGAGATCATTTTATCTTTATCAAATATTAGCTTTATTACTCCGTAAAGTTTACACGAATACAATTTGCAAAACATGTTTTGTTAAAAAAATCTCCCCTTTAAGAAATTTAATTAATATTTATAATGCTACTGTATGAAACATCCTGCTCGGATATGAATAATCTACATTGACAATTAGGCTGTCGATGTTTATCAAAAAAACTTTCCAAAAAAGGTGTCTAAATTACATTCAAATTTCTATTTTATTCATTAGAGCTCTAAAAAACGGTCTCCGACCACCATCGAAAATTTATATATGAATTTTATATGATTTCTACGTCAAATCGAAAATTAAAATTTCCAAAAAAAACGAAATTTAGCACATCGAAAAATAATATTTTCATGAGTATAATTTATCAAATTTCACGTGGTCGGCAAACTCAATTTGGAAAGTTCGGAGTGATTTTTTTTTAATTTCTGGATAGAAAGGGCTTTGATGAATTTCTGCCAAACCGTAGTTTCATGCTAAGTTAAGATTCAGAGTATAAACAAGAGCGAGAAACAAAACGAAGACATATTTAATAAAGTGAAAGTAGTCATCCTTAATATTTTCAGCTAAAGATTTCAGAAAAATTAGTTTTGAAAAGTTTGAACAAGAAATGGGAAACTTTCAATATATTTCCAAACAGTTTCGACGAAAATCCCAAAAAAAATGTCATATGATTTTAAAATAGCATATAAAAAATGTGTGGTCACCTACGCGAAAGTTTAAAGTGGCCATTTTGAAGAATTTTTTCGTTGATTTAAAACAAACTGTGAAAAACTGTAAAAAAAATTTGAAGGAAAAATAAGGCATTTTTTCATAATGTTCGGAAGTCTTTTCCAAAATTTCTCATAATTTGTCGAATTCGAAAATTTAATTCGAACTCAAAATTTTCTTAAAAAGCAGTGATTCGAAAATTCTGTAGTTACAAAAGTTGCCTGGAGTATGAAACATCACTTTGGTCGTATATTGATAAGAATATAAAACCAGGCTTCCAAAAGGGATAGGGATAGAGGGATAAACCGAGGGGATAGAGGGGGATAGGGATGGGATAGGGATGGAAAATTCAACCATAGAGATAGGATGGAAAGTGCCATCCCCCTTTTATACCGTTTATCCCCATCCCCTTTTTATCCCGTTCTATCCCTTTTCCGTTCCCTATCCCGTTCTATCCTATCCCCCTTTTTATCCCTTTTCTATCCCTTATCCCTTTTTGCATAATCATAAATATAAACACTCTTCAGAAGTTTTACTGTATATTTAAGGGTAAAATTTAGTCCAAAAAAATTTGGAGGTATTTTTCGATGAAATCATGATTCCGGTTTAACCGGAACTCGAGTAAAATTTGTTAATTAACTATATAATACTAGGGGGTATATTTGAGGATGAAATTGAGTCAAAAAAATTTGGCGGTATTTTCGATGAATCATGACTTCCGGTGTAACCGAACTCGAGTAAAAAATTGTGTTTAATTAACTATATAATATTAGGGTAGTATTTGAGGATGAAATTGAGTCAAAAAAAATTTGGCGGGTATTTTCGATGAATGATGACTTTTTCCGGGGTTTTGTAACCGAAGTCGGAAAAAATTGCGTTTAATTAATTAAATAATACAAAAAAAGTATATTTGAGGGTTAAATTTCTTCAGAGAAAATCTGGGCGTATTTTTGATATATGATGACTTCCGGTTTAACCGGAAGTCGATGAAAAGTGTGTTTATTTAATTATAGAATACAAGAGGGTATATTTGAGGAGTGAAATTTTGTCAAAAGAAATTCGGCTATTTTCGATGAATCATGACTTCCGGTTTAAGCGAAGTCGAGTGGAAAGTGTGTTAATGAATTATATATTACAAGAGGTATATAATATACCGAATATTTGAGGTGAAATTTTGTAAAAAAATGGCGGTATTTCGATATGATGGATACGTTTAACCGAAGTCGAGTGAAAAGTGTGTTTAATTAATTATATAACAAGAGATTATATTTGAGGGTGAAATTTTGTCAAAAAAAACTTGGTGGTATTTTCGTATATGATGATTTCCGTTTAACCGGAAGTCAAGTAAAAAGTGTGTTTATTTAATCATATAATACAACAGGGTATGTTAAAAGAGTGAATTGTTGTCAAAACAAATTTGGCCGGTATTTTCGATGACTCATGAATTCGTTTATAAAAATTATCAATACTTAATTGTTGATAATATCACATTTTCTATACTGTGGTTTTTGTCTACGCGGACACTACGCAAAAATCCGGTTTTGTCCGCTTAGACTTACCCGGTTTGTTCGCCGCTTAGACTTAATCGGCTCTAAATCACCTCTAGAGGGCACTCGAGAGCTAAAAACAGAATCACAATTCGGCTGTTGACACTGGTGAACATCATACAAAAAGGAACTGCCAAAACTTAAATAAGAAGTTTTTTGTTTAAATTTTGTTATTTCGAAACTTATAAATTACAAATAAACTCTCTAAAAGCGGACAAAAATAAATTTACCCGCGTCTTTTCCGCTTAGACCATATTTAGCTTTAAAGCACCCTAGAGGGCACTAAAGAGCTGTAAAATTAAAAGCGAAATTCGCTTCATAGACACGAATTCAAATCGATCACGAATGCCTAGTAACACTTAAATTTAATTTTTCCCTATTCTTTGAATAAAAGGCGTCCTATTATGTCACTCGGGCAATCATAATGGATATTTTTTTATTCGAAACTTAGAATTAAAAATCTTCTTTACCCGACATAAGTCGAATTGTTTAAACATGATCAGCCTCGGTGCATTTTGACAGATACGGATATGGGCTTTTGATGAAACACTTTTTACTGGGTTAATATCTCTTCTACAATTATCCTATTCCGAGTACTGTAGATAAAATTCCCTAGGTAAAAAAAATACAAACCAATTGTGTGTTCTTCGAGGATGAATTGGTTGGTTTGCCCGTCTCACTCTCGTTTGTATTTTTTGTATTTTTACCTGTAATGTTGTATTTTTAACCTAGGCATTTTTTGATTCTACGTACTCGGAATAGGATATACCATCAAATTATGTTCATAATCCAGCAACTTTTGTGACTACCAAAAATTGACGATTATTTGCTTTTACTTCCTATTGGCCGACAATCTCTGTCCCGAGTGTATCTGACTTAAAACAAGCCTAGTCGATTCCGAGATCTCAGAAACATTTCCAAGTGAAACTGATAAACTAGAAAAAAAGAGTTTATGACTGAATACCAAAAACTCCCTTTACCCCTTAAAAACAACGAATACAAAAAGAACTGAGTTTATAAATCACAACTACTCATATTTTTTACAAAAAAAACGTCCGAATATTTATTGATCGACTATCCGTCTGAGCATTCTGCATACGTATTTTAAGACCTAAGTCAAACATCAAATAATACCCAGAAGTATTTTAGCTTTTTTGAAGCTTTAACATTTTTTCTTATTTACGCCCAAACTGAAAACGTTTTTTGGCACATTTCTAGACATCGTCGTTTTCTGACTCTGTGAGTTCTAAGAAAAACTTGATATGCTTAAATTTTGCTGATAATTGAGTACGAAAACGCTTCGACAACAATAAAAAAATGAATAAGTTGTATGACTTAATATAAAATATTGCGTTACCCCTCGTTAATTCGACCAAGAGCTAGGCATAAGAAAAACTTCTGCCAGGAGCTCTTCCCACTCCGCCACACTGCCGTTCAAAATAAATTATTTAAAACTTGTTAAAATACCTAAAGGGGTAGCGGACCTAGTCGCAAAAATTTAACTTTTGTACTCCACTTTACCAAATAACTAAATGCTTCCAAAAACTTTTGAGAATAGTTCATTGCGTAAATCATATCTTTATCTACAATAATAATTTATCAAAATAATTTGGTCGACCCTGTGACCATTCAGCTGGCACAGTGCTAAAACACTTAACCGAATTTCAAATCTATCTCCCCCTAGAACTTGCATACATTTCACTCAACTTGTATGAAACCACGGAAACATTATGATTGATAATATGATCGAGGATTTTAACATGTCCAACTAGTTTTTCTAGAGTGCCGAATAACCACCTTAATCTTAAAAAAAATTCTTATCAAAATCTATCTTCTCTAGGTTACATTTCAGAAGCAGTATTAATTTGGGAAAGATTGGAAGTAATATTTTTGGTTATATGATGAGCAGAATTCTAAAAAATTTTGTTTGAATTCTAGAGAATCGCATTTTAGTAAATGGAAGTCGAAAACTCAAGATAAAATCGTCGGATTTAGTCGAAATAACCACCAAATGAAAGCTTGAGTTTCACTGATTCAAAAAAAAACCTGCTTACAGCTTTTTGAGTATTTTGAGTTTTCTTGCGTCAAAAGTGAGTTTAAATGTTTTCAAAAAAAATACTCAGAAAAATTCTGAAAAAATGAAAATTCGAACTTTTTTTGATTTTTTTTCGTTTTTAAATACAGTTGTTATGCGTTTTGAGTGTTCCCTAGCAAATTGCGTGCTATTTTTCACCCAAAAGTACCAAAAAGGAGGCGACCGGCCAATCCCCTAAAAATAAAGCTTGAATTTTTTTTAAATGTTTCGAAAAAATCCGTTTTGTTCCGCTAGATTTAGGATTTTCGAGGGTTCAAAATGGCGTAGGTTTTGCCGGTTTGGCCGCTCAGACTTGTGTCGCTTAGACAAAACCACAGTAGTGTCGATGTATTATCATTCTCAAATTAAACAGAAATGACCTAAAAATGTAACGATTTAAAAATATCTAGAATTTGCAATTGTGAATGTCAATAGTAAATGACACAATTTTTTTGTCCAATTATTTCACTTTTTGAATCCAGTTCTGCTTTATATGAAGTAATCAAACTAAGTTAGACAAACTGAAACAGAAGTTGACCATTATATCGAAAATGCCACCTTTTCAAATTCATTTTACTTGTAGCAACCTTTCATACAATAAATAACTCATAAAGTTAAATTTTACCCTGACTCGATTTAACCAAGATCATCAAAATACCACCAATTTTTTTGACACATATTTTTTGAGAGTATTTAACCCTCAAATTTACCTCAAAGTTATATAATAAATAAATGACCACAATTTTACCTGACTTCGGTTTAACCAAAGTGATGATCATCGAAAATGCCCACCAAATTTTTTCTGCATATTTAACCCTCAAATATCCCCCCAAGTAAGTATATAAATAAATAAACAAATTTTGAACCTACTCCGGTGTAAACGAAGTGCTGGTCATCGAAATACCGCCATTTTTTTTTTGAGATTATCTTACCTCCAAATATACCCCCAAAGTAATATATAAATAAATAAACACAATTCAACCTCACTTCCGGTTTAAACCGAAGATGAGTTCATCGAAATACCCAATCTTTTTTTCTAGGTGCCGTGACCCTCAATAAGCCCAATAATATTATAAATAAATAAACACAATTTTAACCTCACTTCCGGTTAACCGGAAGTGATCAGTCATCGAATACCGCCAATTTTTTTTTTGAGATATTGTTACCCCTCAAAGTATACCCCCCTATGTAATATATAAATAAAATTACATAATTTAAACCTCACTTCCGTTAAAAACCGGAAGTTATGGTTCATCAAAAAATACCCGCAGAAATTTTTTTGACATATTTACCTTCAAATCTACCCCCACGTAATTCCGTCTGCATGCCTAAAATTTATTCGTATTTTACAAAAACGGGATAAAAAAGGATAAGGCTAATTCCCGGACCCGGATAAAGGGGATAATCTATCCTTCATCCCTTTCCCGTTGTATCCCGTTTTGGGATAAAAACTGGAATAGGATAGATGAAAATCGGAGGGGGATGATCCCTTTTGGAAAGCCTGATATAAAAACCCAGTAAAAAGTTTTATCAAAGCCAATCCGTATCTTTCAAAATGCACCGATTCCTTAAAACATCAAGTCAATCATAAATCTCTTCAGATTCTCCTCCAGAGAATGCTCAATATCCAATAACTCTGCAGACATGTAAATAATAGACTAGATTTGTAATATCCACCAACAAAGTGACTGTCTGAATTAATAGGATGCCAATTGTTTCAAAGATCTTCTGGATTACCAAAGTGTTTTTATAAGCTTTATGAAAAGAGAAGGGTCAGATTGTATTATTTTTTCTCGATTTCAAGTTAATAGTTAAGTGAATTTGCACTCTCAAGAATATGTTTTTAAAATTTAGAAGTGTAAGCTCAATTTTATTGATCAATAGTTGAAGCATCAGAATGGATTTATGTCGCTCTTTCTTTTTGATCAAATAATCATACATGTTCATTTCAATTTTGTCTTTTGGCCTCTTCATCGTGAACTAGAAAATATATTTAGATCTTTGGTTGCTTCTCCCCGAAATTATAGTGTTAATTTTTCACGATTAAAGAAAAGAAAACTGGCACGGCTCGAGCTCTTATTTGAACATTCCATTTGGACACCCTATTTGACTGTAAAGTCATTCGCCGGATACTCGGATCCATGTGGCATCATTCACCGCATTTATGCGTGTAAACACGCTGCGTTTATTGCAATTCTAAATTACCTTTTGTATTTAGACATCGTACTGACGACACTGGACCTGTTGACTTGACAAGGACCTGTTACACTCATACCATTGTTACTTTCCTATTCCTCTTAACAATTCCGACTTCTAAGTCCGATTCTAAAAAAAACAAATTCCCGTCATTTTGGCGTGTGAAACACTGATATAAGCACAGAAATTAATATAACGTGTAGAAACAACAATTAAATGCGCAAAAATAACGGGCACTTTCCATACAAATTTTTCCGCCTTTGTTGAATATGGGAACAATTTGAAATTGTGAGGTGTACAACAATCTGGTTATTTTAACAATAAGTTTTTTTTATTCGCCAATTGTCTTAAAATACAAAACATTGTATATAGAAATTAATAGCCTCCATGGCCCTTCTGAATAATAACGAAATTCGGTAGTATTTGAAAATGTAGGATTAATCTTGAAGAAATTAACCTCCATTTTGGTATTGGCTCGACTGCGGTCCGAAAAAAACTAAATACGTGAAAACTAATACATAATTTATGTTTAAGGGGCGGATTGCGTATCTGGTACCTTTCAATCCCGCCTCATAATAATTCTAGGGTAGTGTTAGAATCTGAGATACTAGTTTATAGTCAAGCCTTCGCCTAACCGATGTCCATATTCTCAAAACTTAAGCATTGTTACATCACACCATCAGGTGTGAGTCTATTCTAGAACACACACAGTTTTTTAAAAAATCTATTTCTTTTAGACCCCACATACAAAGCGTCTGAAAATTTACACAGAGTACGAAAGAGTGAGGTCAATTGATATGTGTAGCCCATTTTTTTAATTTCGCTCTTGAATTTTCATAGAATCACTTTTGGACCGCCGATTTTTAACAATTTTTCGACTTCAAACTCTATCTTTCCTTTAGACGAATGTTCAAAGAAAAGCCGTTTTCGACTCAGGTAGATAAATATACTGTCGTTCAATATGTTGACCTCGGAATTTTTGAATTTCACCCTAGAATTCTAGAAATATGACTATAAGTAAACCGAAAAAAAAGTTTCGAAAAAAAGTTCGTTGATCGAAAACAAAAGTACAACCAAATGAAGCTGAGGATTCACTGATCAAAAAAGTTGGCTACAGCTAATCAAAATTTTTAAACCAATCAGACGTCAAATTTGATAATAGTAGGTTAACATTTTGCTTAAAAATAATTGAAATTTCTAGGAATTCGATTAAACATTGCCGATTAATTTTAATTCATGCATCGTTTTCCGTGGGTCATATTCACCGAATAAAAAATGTTCATATCATGGTGGAATACCGGTTTTATGCGGGTTAACGCAAAAAAATATTGGAATTTTGAAAATTCTAGATTTTGTTCTAGATTGTTTTGAAACAAATTATTGCCACCACGAGATTCCTTGGGTCCACTTTAGTCATAATCGATGCTAATATATCATAAATTTATTCTATAAAGGCCTCAAAAAATTACGACACCCACCCCCTTAAGGGCCTCGATGCATTTTGACAGATACGGATATCCGGGGATCTATAGGCGGATATATGGGCTCTTGATGAAAAACTTTTTACTGGGTTTAATTATTTTTCTCAATATACCATCAAAATGGTGTTTTATAATCCAGGCAACTTTTGTAACTACAGATTTTTCGAATTATTGCATTTAAAGAAAATTTTGAGTTCGAATTAAACTTTCCGAATTCGACAAATTATGAGAAATTTTTGAAAAAAGTTCCGAACATTATCAAAAAAATGCCTTATTTTGTGTTCAAAAAATTTTTGCAGTATTTGTTTCAAATTAACGAATAAAATTCTGCAATATGACAACTTTAACTTTTCGCGTAAGTGACCACATATTTTTTATATGCTAGTTGAAAAATCATATGACACTTTTTTGAGATTTTTAGTCGAAACTTTTTGGAAATATTTTGAAAAATTGTCTCATTTTTGGTTCAAAATTTTTCAAACTAAATTTACTGTAATCCTTAGCTGAAAATATTAGGGATTCTTACTTTCACTATATTTAAACATGTCTACGTTTTGTTTCTTCGCTCTTGTTTATAATCTGAATCATACATTTTTAATGAAAATACGGTTAGCGCGAAAGATAGTTAAGCCCTCTTTAATCAAGAATTTAAGAAATTTTTTCACCGAGACTTGCTCATTTGGTAAGCCGTACTGTCGACCATTTCAAATTTGATAAGTTAGACTTATGAAAAAAAAAATTTTCGATGTGCTAAAATTTTGATTTTCTTCGTTTTTTTTCAGAAATTTAAACTTTCGATTTTGACTTAAAAATCATAAAAATGAAAAAAATAATTAATTTTCGATGGTCGACGGGACCGTATTTTCGGATTCCTAATTAATAAAATAAAGAAATAAATTTTACTGTAATTAAGACACCTGAAATAACAAACGCGCGTTTTTTTAGTGTTGTTTCAAAAGACGATTTATAAAGTAAGAATAATCAATCTGAAGAAATTCAGAATATACAAAATAAGCTCAAAAGTGACAACTTGTATTCGAAAAAGTTTTTATACCGAAATGTTGAAGTGCAAAAAGTTTCTCATCAAGACTAGAAAAATTGAAAAAGTGCAAATCTGTCAAAATGCACCGAGGCCCTTAAGAAACAACTTGAGTATGATATTTAAAGAAAAAATTCATGGGAAAAAACAACATCGTTCTTGCCGAGGAACTTTGACTAATTTGAGATTATTTCAAAAATTTTAAAGTAAGCTTCTCGCGGGGGTGTTTGGGCAAAACTTTTCAGATGGTTTCTAGACGGCGAAAGTTAGTTAAATATTTAAAATGAACTTTTTGATAACTAAATATAAGTCCCTGAAGATTTACGACACTTCAAAATTAATGCTCTATTATTTCTGAAGAACTGAAATTTTCTAGGTCTCCTTTTCGAACCAAACTGTCCCGATGAAATGAAGGTGATCTCATTCTTAAATCATTGTTTTGACTCGAAATCGCATAATAAAGGTCACCCTTATTTTCACGAGGCATTTTGATCGGAAAAGGGATATGTTGGTCCACAAACTCTATGAAATTTGTTTGCTCAGAAATGTTAAGCAAAAATTGAATGATATAACATAAACGAGCGACAAAATCGAAATTCAAGTGGTCGAAAATTCGCCAATCAAAAATCAATACAAAAAACTTCTGCTATTAATTAAATACACCAAAACTAATTATCACCATTTTGATCGCATTTTGAGTTTGCTTGAACTAGCTTATTCCAAATAATGCATTATAACAAATTTGGACAGTAAAAACTGCTCAATCAATACTGAATTCTATTTGGCAACCATAATTTGAAATTTAAGGAGCCAATGCTTCTTTTTTCGTAACATAAATGATGTACGAATAATGTACTCTGAGGCACGCTGTTAACGACGGACATCACAGCGAGTGTCAATTTGATACAGTAAGTGAGGGCAATAGGCAACACACTTTTTAGTCATAAGTAGTACCTATTTCCCTACCTGCTGCATTTCGCCCTCAATATCTCTTCAAGATAAATCAGCGAGGTAAAAATCAAGGCTTGATTATCAAGCAAAAATTCATACAGTTTTTTCTCAGTGTCGGTTTTCCCCGGGCAGTTTGAGATAATAAATTTGTTGAACTGAACGAAAACCTGTCATTTAAATCTGAGTGTAATCCAAGAAACTGGATAGTGAACTCAAGTCAAAGTGACTTAGTTTTCTATCTTAACCAACTGGTTAACCGCGTTTCACCAACCCGTTGTTTTCTGCTTATAAATTCGATGGCGTGTTCAGTTTAAATTTAATAAAATTATTCAAACTCAGTCGGTATAGCCTTTACGGTATAGGCTATACCGTATAAGTCACCTTTTGATAAAATTTGGTGCTAAAAAGTTTTTCCAAATCTTTTTTGGGTTAGGAATCAATAGAGGTCCGGGTATGAGATACATTGATATCCAAACGCTCGGCTAGATCACCTCAGAGGCCAGCTCGATTTGAAAAATAATAAAATTTGAATTCAACCTTTCTCAAGGTAGTAAAAAGATACACAAATTATTTTACCAGATTCATCAACTTGCAGAAAGTTACTTGCTATATATTTTTTCCTAATCTAAGTCCATCTTAAAAATGCTTACTAAAAGTAAGTTACTATCTCTATAGCGTGTGTTTGAATCCCACTAATGTTGTCTTAGTGATTGTCTTAGTTATTGCCTTAGTGATTACACACCGATGAACTTTGGCGGTCCCAATATCAAGCATCCTTGCCTATAATTATACGCAAGACAATTAGTGAGACAACATTAGTAGGATTCGAACACGCGCTATAGAGATAGTAAGCATTTTTAAGATTGACTTAGGTTGGGAAAAAGATATATTTCAATAAATAGCTGAAATCGGTCAAAAGTTTCGAGATAACACCATTTTGAAATTTTAAATCGCTTTCGAGTACGATTATTTGAATTATGCCAAAAAATGGCCACTTTTCTTCGAGTAAGTGTGATGATTGATTCACAATGGACAGATAGGAAAAGAAATAATTCTTAGCTTTTGTCAATTTTTAAAATGAAATTTCCTTGAACCTTTAGTTTTCTAAGAACCACGATTTCAATCTTATCGACTTCGAAATCGACTATTTCCGTTTTCGTTTGTTTTTCGTTCCCATTTTTCCATTTTCAAAATATCACCGATAACGATTCACTATATTGTATGGACTATACTTCAGTTTAATTGAAATATGCATAATGAAATTTTCGCAAGAACCTCGATTTTTTTCTCTCATAAAAATATTCTGCAAATTTCAAGCACAAAAAAATTGACGTTATATATTGTTCATTGTGTGAAATATTCGAAAATTATATTTTTGATCTCTTAAATATTTACATATCACAATGAGGTTATGTACTTTACCAAAATGGTAATAATAGTGATCAATGCACATGAACGTTTCAAGATGTTAAATATCGCCGTTTCCGTATTCGTCGTGAATCAGCCGTAAGAGGTGGTTGTTTCAACAGAAAAAAATACTTCTTTTGATATCTTAGAAAGCAGCGTTCGTTTCAAAATAGAAAAAAAATATTATTTGGAATACGAAGTTCGTAATACGAACTTGAAATGATTTTTTGGCTTCGAAAATTTCAAACTCTTTTTGGATCCTTTGAAATTGAGAAGTCTTTGGTACCAAATTGCAATTTTGTATATCGGCTGGAAAGACTTGTGACTTTCAATGCTTCAAATTAAAGCCTTCAAAAGCAATACAATAAAACTGAGAAAAATTGTTTTTTTGTTTTTTCATGCAAATTGATTAAAATTAATCCAGGCCCGGTACCCGGTACTGAGATTCCCGGGTAATCAGTATTTCAAAAAAACCATGTACTCAGACAGAATTTGCTCTCAAACATCGTTTTTAAGTCATACTAAAAATTATAATAATTTATATAATTTATATTTGAGGTTAATATAATTGAGATTGATATAAAAAAGATAGAATAAACAATTTTGTATCATAGCTGTTTTCGAATCAGTCGTCAGAAACTGATAGATGAGTATAGGGCGCAGCAAAAATTTTGCTGCAAAATCTTGATCATCATTTTGACATTTTTGCTTTCTTGATCTAAATATCGCAAAAATAATATTATTTTTAAATGGTCTCCAATTTATACTAAGTCATAATGCCAAATTGATTGGACCTGAGTTTTTAAATTAATAAAATAGTGAATTGGTTTTTAAAGAAAATCAAAGAAATTTGACATGTGAAAAACCTGTTTTTAACCATGAGAACGAGCGGGCTGATTGACTACTTAGTACCGATTTGTCTGAGTGTCGGGGTTATAGCCTAAAATGAGCTTAAAATGAGCCAAAAAATCTTCAAAATATATTTTTCGGATAATTTCAATTAAGAAATTTAAGCCAATAAATAAAATTTTCAAGTATAGCATGGTTTTGAGGGTCGTTTCAGAACAAAAAATATATTGTAAATTCTAGTGTCACACATGGGAGAATTTATACAGTGAATTAAGTTTTTAATTTATTTACAATTTTACTGTCAATAATTTGATATAAAGATCTTGTAAAATGATGATTTTTTGTATAGAAATCTATGCAATTAAAATGATAAAATATATATCCCTTCATCACAATTTGCTTAGAATGCGTAGCCACGTCAATTTTTCAATGCTATTTTTATATATCCCCTATTCACACTTTTGTAAATATCCCGGCCCTACTACTTAAAACACGCTACGTTTCCTTATCAGAGCCGGGATATTTACAAAAGTGTGATAAAGGGATATATTGCCTTACAACTCTTAGAGTTAAAAATATATAAATATTCATCGAAAAACTAACGATAAACATTTCGAAAAAAATCTTCCTTTCAGGGACGTAACGGCTGTTCCTTAGCACCTACGCGGAACGATGACTTGGCTTTTCTGAATCAGAATTTCTGATTCACAATGAAACCTCAACGAATTAGAAGGGACGGAAAAAACAACATTAAAACCTTATTTTCATAACTTTTCTGTAAATCTACTTAAAATTTCTTCAAAATAAACTCAATGTATTTTAAAATATGCAGATATTGGTCGAATTATGGACAACGCTTGAAAATAAATTTCCATTTTTTCACACTTGGTAAGCTAAGATGTTCGTCTTACCAAAGTTAAAAAATGGAGTAAAATTCTGTCAAGAATTAATTCAAAATTGATTATTTTTGTAAGCTAAGCTCAAGATTTTACCAAAATTCGACTTGAAACCATGGCGAGGGTTGGTTGCTCTTTCTACACCAAATTTTGTTCTCGTTCTATTTCTATTTTTGCAATGAGAACAAATAGGCTTTTTGAAATAGCCCATCACAAAGCTTTTCCGTTATTGTTTGAATTCAAATTATGACTCAAAGATTTGTTAAAATATGGTCAAAATACAAGGGTGGTAGCGCAAATAGAGAATGTGGTGTTTGCGATACCAAAGAAAATAGTAGTTAAATTGCAAGTTCATGCAAATATGTCTGGCACTTACGACAGAGCCATTATAATGAAAAAATATTTGTGCTGTCATCTGGATACTTTACGAAAGTCTTTTGTGTTAAAATATTTTTAGAAGACTTTTTTCTGCTTTTTTCAGAGTGTTCAAAACGCAGTTTTCAACTCATTTTTTGATAATAATAAAACTTTATTGACAAAGAATTAGTGAACATTAAAAAAGATATGAGGCTAAAAAACCCAATTTTTTAAATGGGAACTTGCCCGAGAAAACCCTTAATGTGTGTAACTTAATTTGAAGTTTTTGACTTATTACGACTCAAAACATTATGTGAACTTCACATTGTGAAGACACCTTGATTGAAGTACCGCACAAAAATTCAATTATTAACATGAGCATTCAGTACCTCTGTTCAGTATATGAAATGAGCAATCGTTACTACGAATGATATACTGGAGAATACCTTTTTTCATTAAGGACAAAATCTAGGTTTTAATCAAATAATTTTTTGGTCAAAATTAGTTTTTTCAAATCTCAGTTTTGAAAAAATATTCGAGGGAAATTTTCTGGTGTGAAAATCGTGAATGTTGAAAGCTTGAAATTAGTTAAAAAAAATATCTTACGTTTAATGTCGGACTTGTTAAAATTCATATTAACAATAGTAACGTAATTAACAATATAAATTTTTACTGAAAGAAAAAAAATCGAAAAGCAGACTTAGAATCAGTCCCTGTGTCCGATAACATTCTTGAATTTTAAAGATCGTAATTATTGATAATTTCGAAATTTTTGAGGTATTTTATTCTTTTGATCTTAAAAAGTGACACATCACGTGCTCTTAATTGACAAAAATTTTACTCGGGAGAATGAAATCTTTGAAAAGACATGAGCACAAAAACATGAGCTGTGTTTAACCCTTGGACTTTCAAAACCTCATTTGAGGTTTTGAAAAGTTTAGAACGTCTCAAAAGGGGAGAATTAGCGCTCTAAAAATAAAATTAGCAAAATCCAAAATAAAGTTTGCTCCAAGAAGTTCAAAAATCTAACTTCAAATTATTTTCGATGATCCGTTCAAAAGTTATTTTTTTTTTTTTTTGGCCAATTTCTCCAGAAAAACCTTTGGTCGCTAATTTTTAATTTTGTCAAACTGCAGAAATTTTCTGAGGAGATCAGTTTTTAGGAAAGTCTTTGGAAAATCTGTCATGTAAAATAATAAATAAATAATACGTCTGAGATTCTAGCAGCTAGAACTTTTTTTTTACGCGAGTGATTTCTGAAAAAATAGAGAAAATGAAAATTCAAGACTTGAGAAAAGGCAAAAAACCTCATTTTTCTTGCTTATTTATGTACCCTTGAAAAGTTTATTTTAGTAATCTCATTAATTATTCTGACATTTGGGCCTTTTGCTTATAGAAATTTAAAATGAGATAAATCCCATGTCTGGTTATCACACTATAAACGCTCAAAGTTGAACCTCAAATGAGGTTTTGTGCCTTAACTGAAGTTTTTTTTCGAACGTTCAAGGGTTAAAGAATGAATTTCAAATTTTAAAAGAACGATTTAAAAAAATGGTATCTTCAGTTTTCTCAAAAGCTGGTGTTCCAGTTGAAAATAGTATTCAAGGGCACTTGAACTTACTAGAAAACTGTAAAAATTCGACATTAAAACACGAATTTTCTCAGTTTTGAGCATTTCCAATATCAATTTAATAGCGAGTAAAAAAAACTTTATATTTTATTCGCAAAGTTCTCAATTTTTTGAAATCTAATTTTCGACTTTTCGATACGTATGGAACATACTATGGATCTTCGAATTTATTTCCAATTCTTATTGGATCATATATCGGATCAAACAAATCGATCTTTAGAGTAATACCAAATATTCAACCAGATCAGATCGTATTTGGTCGACTGATATTAAAATGTTGACTATCGTATTTTCCAAACAAAAAACGATACGATACCATCCAATTAACTCAATATATGATCCAATCTAATTTTTTCGATCTCTGTGTCATGAAATAATAAATTATTTCCTGAGCTGCTTAAAAAAAGCTCCATCTACATAGTATAAGAAGAGTTAACAATCTGTCTTTTCTTCTGAATAACTCTTTCAAAATTTCGCCAAATGTACTTTTTGGTGTTTTAAAATTTCAGAACATGCGTTTTGTAAAATTTCAACAATTTTCTTAAAATTCTTCTAAAAACCATTAATCTTCTGTTTTCGATTTTCTCTTTCAAATTCTAAAAATTGTAGGTTCCATAATGTGGTGAAAAATAATACTTGCCTAAAATTTGTCTTTTGTTGCGCGAGGTAGGGGTAATGTCTTAGACGTGTCCTGTTCACTTTTCGTTCTCATTGTTTGCTTTTTGATAAATGAATAATACAAAAACACTAAAAAGAATTTTTATAAAGCACTTTTGACAAAATCAATGGCCATGAAAAACATACTACCGGTATCTTGCACAGCTTGATGTCATACGTAAAAATACAATTAATTTAACTGAAACTTTGCATGGAATCATATCGGGTTTTTTCATCATATTCTCGAATTCAAAAATAATTTCAAGAAAGAAAGTTTTTGGAAATTGTGTTTCAAAACAAAAATGCATGGTTGAGTATTATGTTGAGCGAAAATTCGAGCAATTATGCGCATCCGTAGACCTAGAGGCAGGTGTAATGGTATTTTTTATCATTACCAGGACTTTTTCTGATACCAAAAACCTAAAAATTAAGAAACTAAAATTAAGATCAAATTTATTGCAGATAAAGGATTCAAAATATCGACAAAAATTTTATTCAACTTATTTCTCATATTTTGCCATGAAAAATGCGTATGCGTGAAAAGAGGGAACGTATTCTTGTACCCAAATTTGCCAATCATCTTTTTTTGTCCTCAGTATATATATTGCCTTGGTGGGTACAAGAAATGCTGTACATACTCTTGTACCCAAATTGGTCTGAATACAAATTATTTATTTAGACCAATTTGGGGACAAAAAATGGTTTACATACTCTTGTAGTACAAGACTTGTACCCAAATTGGTCTGAACGAAAATTGTTCTCTGAAAAGTGCATCGTCATGATTATGCGCCATAAAGGTGGTTGAGGAATTTCACCGACTGCACTGGACCACAGTGATAGGCATAAGTTCTCAAATTCTCATCCAGTACAAGTCTGGGTTTTCTTTCTTTTAAGATCTCAGCAGCCATAGACTGCCCTTTGACGGAAACTACCTAAAAACACTATGCTTTCTATAAGCATAGAGTCCATACAGTATTTTCTTCCAAATCAAATGAGTCGTTTAAGTACATTTCTGCTTTCACCTAATCACGAAAACCTCCAAAATGCGGCTCATTCATGATTTAAATTTTTATCGTTAATGTACCAAAATTTTTTGTGCAAATCTTTTGAAAATAAAGATATATATTATTATCGAAAAGTTATAGGCATAACTTAAATAATCCGTACTGTCGGTTTACTTTGCAGGTAAGTCTCCGTACTGACCCTACTTATGCGGTATAACTTATGCGAATAATTTATGCCGCATAAGTAGGGTCAGTACGGGAGACTTACCTGCAAAACTAAACCGACAGTACGGATATTTTAAGGGGTAGCATCGACTCGGCAGACTGAGTCAATTTAACTTACGAAATTAATTAGCTGTTTTACTCTTTTGTTGCTTTATTACGTTAGTTGAACCAAATAAATGTACATTACTTATAAAATAGTTTTCTATTTTAGAAAGAGATTTGAGTCCGAACTTTAATTTTTGAAGTTCGTAAAATTTTGAAAAAAAATCAAAGCATTATGAAAATTTCCGCATTTTTTGTCTAAAATATTTTTTTGAACTGTGCATAAAACTAAAAAAAGATAGCCACTTTAACTTTTTCATGCATGTCTACATATTTTGACAGCCGTTTGAAAATCATTAAAATCTTTTTTTTCATCTTCTGTCGAATTTTATGAATATTATGAAAATTTTCCGCAAATCATGTCCAAAAATTTTCAATTTGTGGTTTTCGAATTCTCAATAAAAATAAGTAGAATCACTATTTATATTTTTTTGTATCTATTAAATACCGTATGTCAATAATGAGTGGTCCGCGCAATTTCATTTCTAAAACTATCGATGAAATTTTTAACACTCGGCTGTACACTCGATAAGTGCCATTGGCACTAAATATTTAAAAATTTATGCTATAAAAAATTTCAAATAAAATTGTGGTGTAATAGGCGCCTTTCTTCAGATAGTAAGGAACATTTTTTAATATCAAAACGCAATTGAGGTCAATTTTTATCTCAAACAAAAGTTGTTTTTCTCTACATTTTACCATTTTTGACCATTTTTCATGGAAAAAAAACTTTGATACTTAAGGAAATTTCTACTTTGCAGATTTAAAACAAGACTTTTTAGCGCATCACCCGACAAGTTTATTAATATCGTCTTCAAAAAAATTCTATGGTCGGGTTAAGTTGGAAAGGAGTTCCATGAAAAGTGGTTTTTGATATTTTACAGATAGATATTTATGTCAAGAATTTAAAATATAAAACGTTTGCAAGAATGAACACTTCTATTGAAGATAAAAAAAACAAAAAAAATTTTTCACATGTTTTTTTCTTTCATATATCGCTATGAAAAAATGTACCAATCTGCCGGATCGATGCCACCCAAGTGTCACAATTTGAGTATGAAAAAAAACCTTTCGGGCTTTGAACGCGCTATAAAGGTTATTTATTATAATTGCTTGTTGTTATAATACCGATTGCGTTACAAAACTCAAAGAATCCGCTACTTATTTGAATTCGGTAGAATCTTTCGTAAGGTATTTGAACGGAATTTATCAAAAATTGACGATAGATTATAAGCGTTATTTTTTCATTAAACAGTACTGAGGGTTCAGTTATTCAGAAGTCTCCCGGTACTGACCCTACTTATGCGGCATAAGTTATGCCTATCACTGTGCTGCAGTGCAGTCGTGAAATCTCAACTACCCTTATGACGCATAATCTGCACGTGCACTTTTCAGAAAACATTTTTCTCGTTTCAGTTCAATTTGGGTACAAGCGTATGTTACCATTTTTGTACCCAAATTGGTCTAAATAAATAATTTGGATTCAGACCTAATTTTGGGTGTACAAGAGTATGTAAACCATTTCTTGTACCCATTTGGAGACACCGACTCGTGAAAAGTATATCAATTTGAAGAAAATGCAGTATGAAAATAAAACTTATTAGTCATAATTTATGTCGCAATATATGTATTTTTGGATTGATTTTAATACGATAACTGACCAACTCGAATGCATGGATCAAAAATTATAAAAAAATCGTGAAATTTAGATTTAAATTTTACTGCTAGTTTCTGCTTACGTAGTTTTCATCGCAAATAATAGACACTTTAAAGAGAACCAAATTTTGTCGACTATAAATGTAGACAGTGGGGTCTAATCTAACTGGGGTCTAATCTATCTCTAACTGAAAAAAACTCAACTTTCATTAGGTTCTCCGAAAAAAATTCTAGAATTAAATTTTGAAAAGACTAATCTTATTTTTTACAAAAAACACGCCAAAGTTCAGTTTTGTCAATCAGAGAGCCACTTCGGTCCAAAATATTGAATGCAAGTAGGCTTTTGTAAAATACTGTGAATTTGAGGTTTTATTTTTGTTACATTCAATGTCATTTACCCTTATCACACTATGTATGATATTTGGTCCGTGATAAGTTAGCGCAGTGTGTTATTTAGATAGAGGGACCAAATTTATTTATCATTCCAAATATTTATAGGCTAGAAAACTGTCGTATTTCCAATTCTTATTTTACCAATTCTCATCTTTTTCCCTATCGATTTCATAGGATCATCATATGATTTGAGAAAAGTTGAAGGTACAAGACCAATTTTATCGTTATATTTCACTTTCCAGTATCCATTGTCATTTTCGTCTATCAATTCTACAAGCACACCGACGTCAAAACTAAGTTCGTCATCGTTTTTCTTTCTGTATTTTGCAGTTGTTATGTATTCTATTATTTCTTTGGATTCGAAAGCACCATTTTTTATACCACTATTCTTTGAATCTTCATAAATTTGCTCTGAATATTTTGTATTTAGTTTTATAACTATCGTAGAGTCTCCATGTTCAAATGTAAATTTTTTAACCACAATTGTGCTTCTTTTGTCAAATAAATTTAGAACGTAATTGCAAATATTTTTCAACAGTTTCACAATGGAAAATAAGTCTCATAATGAGCAGCTCATTATGAGCTGCTCACTGATAAATTGATTTCCCAAAAAATTATATTCGAATTTAACAAACTTGTGGGTTTTAGTAACAAACACCGGATATTTTTTATTAAAAATTTTTTGGTCGAGATATAATAGTTCATGCAGTCCATCTCATTATGAATTTCAATAATCTCAAGAAATAGTCTAACCATAATTCCACCTGAAAATCTCGCTTGAAAACGAGTTTTCGTTGAAAAGATTCATTTATACAAATAGAGAATGGAACTGAGTAGAAGAGGGTCGATAGTTGAATGTTTAAACATGAAATGTATAAATGCCAAATTTTTAACTTAACCTGAAGGAAAAGTACTGGATTTTAAAATTTGACTTACTTCTCGCTTAATGGTTAGAAATTAAACCATCATAACTACAATCTTAATAAAAATTTTATATTATTTTACAAAATTCAATATAAAAAATCTGATTCTGCAAAAATTGTTGAATTTTATGATATAGAACTTATGTTGAAAATCTCAAATTTAAACTTTTTTTAATTTTTACTTACGACCCTGTGAAGGATATGTGAGTGTCAAACTGAGTATATTTTAACTAAATTAACAATGCAATTTTAATTAAACAACTATTGATTTTAAAGACAAATTGAAAGTTCCTTTTAAGGGGCGTTACCAAATCTAGTGCAACAAAGGCCAAGTTGAAAGCCTAGCTGTGAACGAAATACTTTTATGAATGATTTGAATACTCGTTTATATTTCAATATCTAAGAAAACTAATTTTTAAGTTTAATATCAATTATAAGTATTTTTTGGTCTTTGAAATCGACCGATTTAAATCAAGTTATTGTTTAAAAAGGCAGCATGAATATACAGGGTTTTCGAACGCATTTTACGGTGTTAGAATGATGATGTCAAAGTTGGCTGCTACCAGTGGGTCAGGTGCATAACGAATAAAGAAATATCAGGTGATATGGATAACAGACCCTCAGAGGACAGATCCTGAATATCTGAAGAATGCAGAATTTGAGCATTCGATTGGTTCCAAATATTACTAATGAAATTGGCCTATTCAGCAAGCCAGAGTTTTGATTGGGTGCTGTTATCCATATAAGGTGATATGAAGAATTCAAATCCGCCACTCATATTAATTTTTGAGGTTAGGAAATCTAAAAATTTGTAACTTTGAAATCAAGTTCTAAAATCGACTTTTAATCGACATATATA
The DNA here is from genome assembly GCA_004367855.1 of Oikopleura vanhoeffeni. Classification (NCBI taxonomy): domain Eukaryota; kingdom Metazoa; phylum Chordata; class Appendicularia; order Copelata; family Oikopleuridae; genus Oikopleura; species Oikopleura vanhoeffeni. Next base: position 66,450 of record SCLH01001411.1, read on the forward strand.
TTAAGAGATGAGTGTTCCGTGAACAAGATGGCTGAAAATTTTATATAATACTAAGCTCATTTGATAATAGGTGCTCTCGCTAGAAGTCGTCAATGTTGTGATTTGAGTGATTTTAATTTATTTAAAGGATAATTTATTTTAAGGATCTAACAGTTTATTTTATATCAAACTGGACCCTAAAACAGTAATCTAAGATTCTGTCGGGCGTTTTTTTTTACTCGAACAATATAGTAGATTATCTTTAATGAATACAGTAATACATGGCAAATAACATGCAGTGGCTTTGAAAGTAGCACCAAAAGATTCGGTTTACTTTCTGTTGGCGGTTAAATTAATAACCAAATTTAATAACAAAATTTTCTGATTTAAAATGCTATTTTCGTACAGAAATATTGATTTCTGGAATTCGGCTATATGAAATAAAATGATCCCCATTCCTGAAATAACCCCGTTGTCAACTCAAATTAAAAATCCAAGAAGGTCGAGAATAACCTGTAACAGCCTATCTGGGAGTTAAAATATTTAATTTGTGACAGTAATTCAAAGACAAAGTAAAATAAATTGACTTGAGTTTAGATTAATGTATTGATGTAATCCATAACTCTGGAATGATGAGCCGCACTTACTTTATATTACTGATAGCGGGAGATCTAAGTGGAATTTGCAGAAAGTAATTCCGTCAGAAACTCAAAAAATAAACACAGAAAAATGACTTTCAAAGAAAATATTTTTCAATATTCAACCAGCCCTGAATTTATCTTTCACCACATAATTTAAAAATTTACATGTACAGGGTGAAAGGTTTTTCCCTTCTTTTTTCCAAATTGGATAGACTTGATTTCCGCCGTTTTGATTGGTTGAATCTGAGAAAGACGTAAGTTTTTGCCAAAATTAAACGTTTTCATTAGCGTTCTCATCGCTCTCTAATTTGGAAAAAAGAAGGGAAAAATCTTACACCCTGTACATGTATTTTTATATATGTGAGAAATTTTTAAGGAGAAAAAAGGCAAAAATAAAAAAAATGGGCTTATGACCAGTTTGAGAAAGCCTGAGAGAAATCTAATTTTATTTGGAAATATACTGAAAGCTGTATTTAGCTGGAGCTGTAAAAAGTAACGTTCTGGTTATGTCTTTAACCGGTTGGTTGAGTGATATGTTGGTTTCATTTTGCTTGCATGATACTTTCAATGTTTCGTCCTTCAATATCAAACAATAAAAAACATTTTCTCATGTTTAGATCGAAACTTATTTTTTTTGGAAAATGGGCTACATTTCACCAGCAACAAAAATGTAACCACCCTCAATCCTCTTTAAGGATAATCGCCCGGCGATTGCATGTAATTTGCGATTTATCACTGTATAAATTTATGGTTATCAACTGTTTTTTATGAGTGAAAAAATTCGCCCGCCAGAATCCAAGATTATGGTTTTAGGGTTTGATATTAATAACTGTGATCTAAAATTAACTGTAGCATTCTCGTTTCAATTAAAAGCACTCATTTTAACCACTTTGACGACCTCTGGCGGGAAAAGTTATTATCGGATGATCGCGAAACTATCACACATCATTTTTCTGAAGCTAGTTTAGTAATATCATATTAAACTTTTAGCCAACTTTCTTAAAGAACACTAGTAGTGTCACACTACCCCGATAAATTCAAATTTTATTCCAATCCCATTCAACCCGTTCCATCCTGTGTCGTAGAATTAACTTTTCATAATCATTTCAATGCTTGCCTTTCAAATAACCAGCCGGAACCCAGCCAAATTCATAAGTTTCTTTATTCTCAGCAAACCACCATCCTGTAGTTTCTTTCTGTAGAACATTAATAACTGACCCCCTGACTATTTTAAGTTCCTCCGTCGAAGTTGGCTCAAAATCTTCTAGAACTTCATGCAAGCTATCTTCAATTTTTTCAAAATTTCCGACAACGTCCATGATTGATTGGCGAACCCTATTACGGAACTTGTCAGATTTCATTTTATCGTGACTAATAACTATGAATGAGAAGTCGTCTTCCTCGTTTGTATCCGGAACTTTCGATTCGCTAAATTTGTTTGAGAGTTATTTTTTATGTTTCCTAAGGGGGTCGGTGTTATTTGACAGATACGGATATCCCTATATCACACTTAAGTAAGAATGCGTAGCCACAACGTTAAAGCTACGCATTCCTAACCAAAGTGTGATAAAGGGAAATCCCTTTAAGGATATCCCTTTATCACTATTGGTTAGAATGTCGTAGCCATCCTTTTAACGTGTGATTTTAACGTTGTGGCTACGCATTCTAACCAAAAGGTGATAAAGGGATATAGGCTCTTGATGAAAAACATTCCACTGGGATTTAATATCCCTCTCAATATATACCACCTAATGATATATACCACCTAAGTAATGTTTCATAATCCTGGCAACTTTTTTAACTTAAAAATTTTCGTATTATTCTTTTTTAGAAAATTTTGAGTTCGAATTTAACTTTACGAATTCGTCAAATTTTGAGAAATTTCTGAAAAAAGTTCGAACATTATGAAAAAAGGCCCTATTTTTTGTTTATTTTATCATTATTTGTTTTTAAGTAACGAAAAACACTCTTTAAAATAACCACTATAAATATCCGCGTAGGTGACGACATATTTTTTATATGCTCTTTGAAAAGTCATATGACATGGTTTTGTGATTTTTAGTCGAAATTATTTGGAAATATTTGAAAAATTTTTCCTCATTTCTTGTTCAAAAATTTTCGAACTTATTTTTCTGAAAACACTGGCTAAAATTTTGCGAATTCCACCTTTTATTTTTTTTCACATATGTCGTCGTTTTGTTTCTTCGCACTTGTTCATAGTATGAACTTCATACTCTTAACCATAATTTTTGCAAAGAAACTACGGTTTGGGAGATATAGCTTGAAGCCCTCGTTAATTGAAAACAATTAAATTTTGTTACACTGAAACTTGCCAAATTGTCAAGCCGTCCCGACCATCGAATTCAATTTATTTTATTTATCTCATGAAAAAAAATATTTATTTCGAAGTGCCAAAATTTCAGTTATTTCGAAATTTTTGGAAATTTTAAATCTTCGACTTAGACGTACAAATTGTTTAAAACCAAATAAAATTAATTGAGTTCGATGCTCGGGACCTTTCTTTCCGGCCACTGATTAATAGAATTTAGCTGGCGGTATTTCTAATCCGAAAATTGTTTGTGGAAAATTCAAGATAAAAAATCTTTGTGCCGAAAACTGAAATAGTCTTCGAATGAATATTTCAGAAAAGAAGAGGTAATCATCACTTATTTTATGAGAGTGTGTTTTGACGATACAGATTTGAAGATAAAATTTTTTTTAACAATGCAGTCCCAGAACCTAACCACTTCGTTTTTTGCCAACTAACGGAGGATTAATAAAAAAAGGAGACACAAAAATGATGTCCCGGATCTTGACGTTTTTGGTGTCAAAAGTTTCGCGGGGCTTGGGCGACCCATAAATTTGAAAAAAAAATGATAAATTCCGCCATAATACTAAAATTTCAGTTTATCACCATTTGTATTCGGTAAAGACTCTAATTAATTTAAATCACTCATTATCTTAGAGGTTACATAGGATCTTGCTCGTAATAAATATCATAACAACGATTAAGAAGTCACTTCACCGCGCAATAGTGAAATACCGCCGTCTATAAAAAAATCAAACAGAAAAATTCACAGTTTTAAAAATTTAAAAAATATATTTCATATTCTTTAATCGTGCCCAAAACTACCTTTTTACCAAATTTTCTTCATTTATTCGACCTTCTTATCGGTTAGGCGGGGTTTTCTTTAGCGCAACCTAGGCTGTTATCGGTTTTTCAGCAACTCCGGAAAACAGCAACTCCGGAAAAGCATCTCCGGAAAACAGTTTTTTGTAATTTTTTTCCAAATTAAATGAGAAACCTAGGCGCGCCTACGCATTTATGATTATTTTTTAATTTAAAAAGGCATTTTCATTCAAAAATACTGAGATTTCGAATTTGGTGTAACGAAATAAAATGATCGCCACACATTTATTAACCCAAATATAATTTTTTATCAATTCGAAAAAGACTCGAAAAAGACCGATAACAGCCTAGCGTAACCCGCAGTCAATTTGTGCTGATTTTTGCGCGATTGGCTTACGTATAGCGCTTGAAATATAAACGGATCTACTTGTAGTTAAAAAATTTCCTTTGATCAAAATTATTTTTAAAATCTATGATAGTCGGTAATAAAACTTGTTAATAGCTGTCAATTATTGATTTATCGACGGAACCCGGTAGATAATAGTATTAATTACCGTATACTGAAAAAGTTTTCATATTTTTTTTTGTGGGTGGTCTGAGAGATCAGATCAATTAACACATCAAAATCAATTTCTGTGCAGTTTTAAAAAAAAACCCCTTGCTCAAAATTTTCGAAGAAAACAGATTTTTCTTCCTGTCTGCAGCTCAACAAAACTCTATCAATTCTTTGTGCATAATTAAGAAAAATATTCGAATTAAAACTTGATCAAACAGCTTAGGTTACGCGACGTAACTAAAGTAGATGAGGAAATTCGCATGGAAATCTGTTTGTGACGACAAGGAGACAAAATTTCGAAAATTCTATATAAGCACATTTTCGGTTTAAAAACTATTATGTATAAAAGCAACAGACTGATAAATTATAATAAAACGAATGCATCCCATTAGTTAAATAAGTGCATTTACAGGAGAAGTATATCTTTGCCACCATAATACAATCAAAATGTCGCTAAAGATTAAGGAATTGAAAAATCTAAGCAAGTTAACTAACCAAATCAATATCAACTATATATTTTAAATAAAAATCCCTAAATTTCGAAATCGAGATTTTAAATTATCAGGCATCGCCGAAAAACACAAAGCTGAACTTGAAAACCCCGACTGAGAACATCAAACCCTCTCTTAAGAGGGTTCCCAACGGTATTAAAAATCTTTTCGAAGGTCTTTCAGAGAAAAACGGTAAAAGCTCCAAACTACTAAATGGCATTTTATTAGTTAACCGAATTTAAAACTAGTAATTTGAAATCTTAAAAATTTTTCAGCGCCTTAAAATTGAATTAGTAATTATGAGTTTATTTGATAAAAGTTAAAAAAAAAATGATTTTACGACATTTCAAAATAAAATTTATTTTAAGGTGCTTCATGCAGTTGGGAACCTCCTTAACAATATATCTAAGGTACTAGTCAAAGAAGCTTATGTATTGCAAGTTGCGATTCGCAATTAAAATATGCAAAAAAATAAATAAATACAAAAATCACATTTACTACATTTAAAATTAAAAGTGTAATTCATTCTCGCCTAAAACCAAAAAAAATATTCTCAACACTGTAATGTCTGTTATAATTACATATCTGACTGTGATGAAAATACCTAGGTGAAACCCAACAAATGCTACACACTAGAATTAAAATCACCGCACCGAAAAAATTCTTCAATTCTTAAACACATTGATACTAGCTCCACATATCAACATTCTACCACGTACAAGGCGTTGATCATGATACAGCTTAGAAACATTTTCTCAACGCGAATAAGAATGTTTGAAGATATTATTTTCTGTATGCAAAAACCCTGTTCAAACACAGTAAATGATCATAAAATAACGGAACTTTTATGTCCTTGTTTTCTACGGACACCTGCTGACACTGATATTAGTAAAAATAAGACTGATCGGGCAATAATTAAGCCAAACTTGGGCCCGATAAGTCGTATTATTTTCGACACAAAAAACTTTTCTGTTCAAAAATTTCGATTTTTTCTCACTCCGAAGACGCAAAAAGCGAAACATGTCAAAAAAATACAATTTTCAAATTGAAATAAATAAATTAGTTTTTCAAAGCGTATCATACGCTGCGTATGTCCAATTTGTTCCAAATCTTAAAATCGCAGACAAAATTCAAATGATTTGTGACCCTTCTTCAAAATAAAAGATTGTACCTGTTTTGAAAGAACTTTAAAACCAGCCTGTCGTCATGGATTTTCTTGTAAAATTCGATAACAGCAAACACTTTTGTAATGTTGTCCATATGTTTAATATGAACAGTAAATCTATTATCTCCCATCCAGTTTGTTTTTTTCAAAGCTAAAATCAAGTGTGAAAAAACCTTTTGACCTAATTTTCAACTTAAAATTGTGACCAACATGGAAGTTAAAATTTATTTGAAAATGGTTTCATTACGGACATTTCCGAATTTTAAACAGATTTAAAAATGACTAGTAGGAACTTTGAAATCTCGAAGGTTTTTCAAAGATTGCCAAAATTTGTGTTTTGGGCATACAGTTTTGGGCATACGTTTTGGGCATACAGTATGCCGCATACTACTGTAGTATTATTCTTGTTTTTTCGAGATAAAATATAAAGGCATTTTTTTAGTAAAACTAAATATTTTGGATAAGCTTTCGATTTATTACAATCATTATCAAATCACGGTTTTTTGCGAATGAGAAATTGANAGTTTTTTTTCGCAAAGTTGCAGTAAAACAATTTGAAATAGTAGGCCTCGAAATTGGTGAATTAAAAATCCATCCTCCTGGTGGCGAAAGATGGCATTTAACGATTTACTGATTATTTTAAATCAACGCAAGAAATATCATTATAATTAAACACTTTTACTCAAAAAGTAAGTTTGATATCGTGATATTTTGAAAAATAGTTTTTTGAAAAATTGTCATTTTGAGTCAAAAATGCAAATTTTGGTCAAAAAAAACAGTGATTATATATAACCGAACATCCGTTGAAGGTTGAAATTTTTGGTATCAAAAGAATCGTAGTCACTACTTCCATATTGAGGTAGTTTTGAATGATTTTAGGTTAATTATAAAAATAGCAAATTTCATGTTTATTATATGAAAATGGCACATTTAAAGAAAAAATTTCTGGTGAACACATATAAAGGTCAGCTGAACATTCTCAAATTCTCTCTTAGATTCAAAAAAAGAAACGATTTCACCAAAGAAAAAATGAAAGGGACAAAAAATGATAGTACCCTCGCCATTATAGTCAATCTTTGTCATTTTGACTGCCTGAAAGTTTGTCCGAAATATTCCTCGGCATAATTATCGCCACAGTAAATTCCCGCGTTAAAAAATTAGAGGCTATAATTTATTTCCCTTAATCACACTACGTTTGCTAATCAGAGCCGGAATATTTACAAAAGTGTGATAAAGGGATATCCCATGGTCAAGAAATAAAAATTGTTAAATATTGACAAACAATAAAAATTGATTACACTCAAATTAACACTTAATTAAGAATATAATATTCTGAATAATTTGAAATATTTAACACCCTTCTTTGATCGGCTCAGCCAAATCAAGCGCAGCAGTTTTAGTAGCAATATGTTCTCTCAATGGTCTTGAAACAACTTATGAATATAAAATGAAAACTTTGAATAGTTAATCAACGATATTACACTCAATTTGATTAATTTCACTTAATGGGGTACTGTGCACTATTTTAATTTTGATCAGACCAATTCGGCAAAAAAAAAATTTTTGATAACCACACATCCGACTTTTAATTTGATTTTATTAATACCGAGATAAATAATCTCTAATTTCGCTCAAAAAATGGCTCATTTCGGTCTTAAAAGTATCCTGGTTGCCGAACTGGATGTCTGCGGTATGCGACACTATTGTGATATTTTTGGCCGAATTAGTCTGATCAAAATTGAAACAAAAAGTGCATCTTTATTGAATTAACTTAATTTTTGTTTTGAAAATGAAAGTATTCTCGTGACCTCAATCCTATATTTTTGATCAATTCTCGTATTGAGTGTAAAGTTCGATAAATAATCAATTCTGATCCATCATTCCATAGCACCATTATCATGTAAAGATAAGTTTTATCATGACCAGGAATTTTTCTGATCCCAAGAACTTAAAACAATAATGAACCAGTTATAAAAAATAAGGCAAAAACTAACTTGATATTTCCGTCGGATATCTATTGCTATAACCGTGTGCAAAAGAAACTTTATTGAAACTTTTTTGAAAACTTCCCTGAAATTTTTTGCTCTTTCCAATCTGATTTCTCATTATATTATATAATTTATATATCACAATAAATATAAATATGAAAATATTGTTTTAAATTATATCGAAATCGTAAAAAAACAAAGTTTTTATCAAACTGAGTTTTTTTATTATTTAATTTAATGGTCGGATGAAATAGTGTTGTCGTTCTGCCAAAAAAATGATAGATTTAATGGTACATCAATTTAGAATGTGCTCACGGAAAATAACGAATCTGTCCGCTTTAATCGCTTCCGTAATTAATTTATCTGAGAATTAAATTATGCGTCTCGGTAGTCAGGACCGTCAAGACGTCTCATACAGTTAAGTAAGGGTTTTATGCTTTTAAAAGCGTAGGTTGTGTAATGGATCATGACAATTTGAAATAAGAAATTTCAAAACTCAAAAATGGGTATCGATGTTTTTAAGCGATCTTGTAGAGAATGTTTTTTCTGGTCATTTTAAGATCCAGGATTTTTTGGTTTTGAAATTTTTTTCAAAAAAAAACGGTTTGAAGGTGCGAAAAGTGACCTTTTAGTCCTCGGGTTCTCACGAGAGTTAAAATGGCGGTATCAAAATAAAATAAGCTGACTCGACAGCGAAGGGTTTTCTACAGGGTGGTTTTTACTTGCAACGTTATCGGATGTACTGGCTGGTCAAAATTAACCAGTAAAGTATGCTTCCGGTACCGATGATATTTCAATGATTTACATGTACCAAAAAATGCGAAAGGATCGATTTTCTGGAAACTGTATTATGAACTACGGGTCATAAGTGACCGCGAGGTGCCGCTAGAAGGCAATTAATAGCATGGGAAAATATCACTTTCGGTTTTCACTGAGAATATAAATTTCCCTCTGACGCTCCCTTGCGGTCACTTATAACCACTAGTTCATGATACCGTTTCCAGAAAACCGATAATTTCTCATCTTTTGGTACATGTGAATCATTAAAATATAACTTCCGGTAACGGAAGCTATACTTTACCGGATAATTTTGACCAGCCGGTACATCCGATAACGTTGCAATTGAAAACCAAATTGCAAAAACCCTTCGCTGTCAAGTCAGCTTATTTTATTTTTGATACCGCTATTTTAGCTCCCGTGAGAACCCGAGGACTAAAAGGTCACTTTTCGCTACTTCAAACTGTTTTTTTTTGAAAAAAATCTCAAAACCAAAAAAAAATCTGGGTCTTAAAACGACCAGAAAAAATTCTCTACAAGCTCGCTTAAAAACATCGATACCCATTTTTGAGTTTTAAAATTTCTTATTTCAAATCAGAATGTGTTTCTCTTTTATTGGAGAAACTAAAAGTCAACTACGTTCAACTTGTATTAATTATATCTCTTTATCACACTTTTGTTACATTTTGAGCCCTGATTAGCAAACGTGGTGTGTTTTTGAATAGTAGGGCTCAAAACGTAACAAAAGTGTGTTAAAAGAATATATATCCTTTTCTCAACGGAACTCCATCTCAAAAACGCTTACTATCTCTATAGCGCGTGTTCGAATCCCACTGATGTTGTCTAAGTGATTGTCTTAGTGATTGCTTGAGTGATTACACACCGATAAAATTTAGCTGTTCCATTATCAAGACCCTTGCCTATAATCATATTCAAAATAATCACTAAGACAACATTAGTGGGATTCGAACACTCGCTATAGAGATAGTAAGCGTTTTTGAGATGGAGTTCCGTTGGGAAAAGGATATGGAGCGCTAAATTAAGAAAATTTCTATTTAAAAAATATTCTGTGATAATTCTTTGTCCGATGATCTTGCTTTATACGTTGATTGTATTTTATTAAAAATACTTGACGTTTTTGCACTTGAAAAAAAATAAAACTGAATTGTTTTTGGACATCAAACTACATAAATGGAAGCTGCATACACGAAATGACTGCACAGTTAGTAACTGTCAGTTACTTTCGGAAATTTCTCTCAAACATTATGATGAAAAATAATAACTTAAGAAATGACAATTGAAAGTTTATTATTGCTTAATTTTTGTAAAGTCCTAAACTTATCGTTTGATAATAGACGTTTCTGATTTTTTGAGTATACTGTTTATTTTATTAATCTTTTCGCGAGCTTTTTTTTGAAATTTTTGCATAAGTGCCTCAAAATTGGAAAATCGAATTTTTTGAATTGACATTTTTGTTATTTAGTACGACGAAAACATGCGCAATAATGGTTTTTCTGGTGACAGTTTTATAAACTATGGCCCATAGTCTATGGGTTAATTTGAACCACTGGTCAAAATACGATTTTTCAATTAAGTGTCACCTAGGCAAAAATTTTAAAATCCGGCCCGTGGATAGATTCACAAAACAAAATAAATAATGTCTCATTAAATTAGGAACATCTATAATCAGACAACGGCATGCATCGTTTTTCTAGTTCCTACTTTTTGGTATTCCAGAGGCTTTACAGGCCAGTGACGTCATCCTAAAAAAAAACGTTCAATATGAACAATGTCAGTTGAGATCTCTTCTTTAGATTTTGTGCAAGAATCAAAAATATCCCCTTTTCACTTCATCATTTAGAAGCGTTCCAAAATAAGTAAAACACGTCGGAAACCACCTAAAGCTATTCAAGCAAAATGGGAGTTTTTCAGTTCATAACAAACTATAATGCATGCAAATATGTAAATATATTTTTATTTGTTTTTCCATCGCCAAAGTACAAATATTACCCAAAATAATTCGAAAAATCTACATAGATAAACGACTTTTTCAGCTGAGTTGAAGTTCTTTAATGAGCTTTTAAAATGAAAGAAATTGAAATCGATGAGAATGAGGTTGTAGCCAAAAAATGTGGGCCATCGCGGAGAACACTTATTGTTGGGGCTTCTTGCGTTGCCTTGGTCTGTATTGTTTTTGGATCTGTTTTTGGAACAAAAAGGCGGGATATCAATTTCTGATACAATTCAAAAGTTCCAAAAAGGATCAAATTTGGATAATTTCATGAAAATTTTTGACATTGAACCGTGCAATAAGATTTAATAGACAACCTCTTAAAACTAGATCAAATTAATTGCTGAAAAATTCAAGTGTCATCAGTACACCATGGTGTCTAAAAAGTGAATTCCGACGGTCACTTTCAACAAATAAATCTCAATATTTTGAATTTTTTAAAGTATTGGACCCTTTACTTTTGAGGACATTAAAAGTTCCTACATTTTTGTTGCTAAAGAAAAGCAGCCAGTTTTCAAAAAGAAATAACTTTTCATCAAAACATGGAAAAAAAGTTTTAATTGCCTGATTTTGAAGAATCAAAGTTCAAAATTATTATTCAATAAAAATAAACCTAGCTATATTATCTACTCAACCGGTTAAGGGGGCGCGATACACTCGGCAGACTGTAGTCAATATACCTTACGAAAATAAGAAGTTAGTCTATTAGACTAAACATTATAGTAAATAATATTCTTTGCTTATTATCGTTAGTTTTAACCGGTATAAATATTTTCCAGCTTATGAAAATCATTTTTTATCTATCTTTTTTGAGGCACAGTTTTAAAAAGTCCATATTGCCTCGACCATCCCCTTAAGGAAATATTTGAGTTCGAATTTTAATTTTTGAATTTGTAAAAATTTCAAAAAAATTCAAAACATTTCGAAATCGACTGTTTTTCATTGAAATCTATGAAAAAAAGAGCTATATCATTATCATTAGCAATTTCCAGTAATTTTTGGTCGGAGCAGTTCTTTTGATCGTGCTACCGCTAAAAAAATAATCATTATATATCTATTTTAAAGCAAATCTAGCGAAATTTTGCCGGAAGTTTTGTCAGGAATTGATTCGCCTTACCGATATAATTGCGAGGATCCAACAGTGAAATGTACTGCGTTAGACGACTACGTATGGAGAGATAACCTTGATTACAAATTTGATATCAAAGCAGTTTATGACCGACCAGACGAACGACATCCAACCAGAACCATTGTTCTCAATATGACAAGTCAAAATTGGCTAACGGTAAAAAATTTTATCTGAAATTAATGATTTTAATAACGACTGAAAATAAAACCCGATTTATTAACATATGTGTAAGGAGATCGGATATTTTCTTCATTTGAGAAAAAAAATTCTTCGACCTGACCCCTTTGTTAACCAAATTTCTTATAAGGCTCATAATGAGCTGCTCATTCTATCTCAAGTATCAATTTACTCACGGTGATTTTACCAGATTTTTGGTCGGAAAATTGATTTCCATAAGATCTGAAAAAAATTATACGTCTGAAAATTTAACCCCCCCCCCCCAAGAAAAGTGAATATTGAAAAATTTTATATGATAAAATTTTCACGATTAAATTTTTGGTCACATTTTGAATAATTCATTACTTCCGGTTTGACCGAAAGTTAACTATGCTGAATACTGAATCATGCTGCATCATTGATGCACCAGACATTTTAATGATATTTTTGATGACTCCTAAGTTCCGGTTTTACCGGAAGTGCAACTTAAAACTGAATGTTATGACTCATAACTTATGAGCAATCACATATTTTTGAGTGAACAATAATTTCGTACAAAACCCGACACATAAGTTATGTGACATAACCCTTTAACACCTTTTTGTTTATCTAGGATGTGCGGGCTGAGGGAGCCAATCCTAACACTCCTAAGACCCCTTCTAGCCACTCATGAGGCCGCTTTTCAGCCCGCACATCCTAGATTAACAAAAAGGTGTTAAAGAGATAAAGTGCAACCCCTTTATCAGTATCGAATGAAAAACAAAGAAATATCGATTTTTTTAGCTCGAAGATGTCACTCGTACAGAGTGGTACCATGAACTAGTAATCAGCATTCCTTACGATTACGACCCAGTTTTGAATCGACATGCATCAATGCTTATCGATGGAGGTAGTAATCGCGAAAATCCAAACAATATACTACAAGAAGACAGCACAGTTGTCAGAGGAACCAAATGGATGGCAGGAAGTTCTAAAATTATATCTGCAGTTTTAAGACAGGCCAGGGTTAAATACATTGCTATAGGCCTATATGATATAGCCTTTATTCCTTCAAGGTAGAGTTACTCACTAACCAGTATATTCCCGATCACCCTTACTTAAAATCCCTATGCTGTACCAAACTCATACTACACCTACCTAGTTGGTGGGTAACTCTTGCTAAAGGGGGTAGTGGTCGCTGGTTTTATTAGGCCTTTGGGGCATCAAAAATGCTCCAAATTGATTAGGAGTGATAAAAGACCACTAAAAATTCAAAATATCATCATGACGTAAGCCAACTTTCTGATCAGAGGCTTTCTTTTAAGACTACTTTTAAATACATAAAACTTTTATGGACATTTTTCTCATGGGTCTTTATAACAAATCATATTTCGATTTTAAGGGTTAAATTTCAAAAGCGCTCGAGTTTAAGTAATGCTTTTGTGTGAGCTAGCTTCGAATAAATTTTATCATTTATTCTAGGAGATAGTTTTTCCGACGAATAATTGCCAAAAAACAGTGATTTTCCATAATCTCATGAAAATTTAGCAACCAACTTTTATTCGGTTAGGCCATGTACTCAAAAAGTTTCTTTACTTAAACTAATCTGTATGCTACATTACCTCTAAATTAAGGTAAATATTCATTTATTTTTTTGAGTCAAATCATAAATATTCCTTTAACGACCTTTTAATAATCTAGGATTTGCGGGCTGAAAAGCGGCCCCATGAGTGGCTAGGAGGGAACTCATGAGTGTTAAGATTGGCTCCCTCAATCCGCACATCCTGGATTACCAAAAAATCGTTAAAGGGATATAGCTTTCAATGGTTCTGGTTTTTAGAAACTTGCCAAAAATGACTTTATTTTAAGTTTTATCAATTTTGAGGTACAAGTTATTTGCATACACTTTTATATATTCGTCAAGTGAATCTAAAAATAAGTGATTTTCATCATTATTTTAGTTTTGTCGAGATAAAATTCAAAGGCATTTTTTAGTAAAACTAAAAAGTCTTGATAAGCTTTCGATTTATTATAATCATTTTCATCATTTCTCATCAAAAAACCGTGATTTGAAAATGATTATAATAAATCGAAAGCTTATCAAGACTCTTAAGGTTTTACTAAAAAAAATTTCATCACTTTTAGTTCGTTTCAGTATTTTAAAAGATTAAAAAATTTGATCCTAAAAAGGTTCCAAATGAACGACTTTATTTTCTCAACGATCCTCGGCTGGGAGTCGCTGGCCGGACTGAAGATGAAATTATTGCCTGGACTTGGAAACATTTTCTTGAACATCCAGAGGAGCCCGATTGGCTTTTGCGATTACCGATGACAAAAGCTTCCAGACTAGGCACATGTGATATAAAAATATACTAGTTTTTCATATTACAATTTAAGATAAGATATTGAATTTTCTACGATTTTTCGAGAAAAACAAGGTTCAATGTTTTTAATTCCGACTTAATATTTACAAGTGAATTTATCTTACAGGTTTTTTCGCGAAATTCAGCAAATGTATTTTTATCGAAATTTCCTAACTTATATATGAAAAATAAAATCGATATGTTCATATAATGTTCATATGATTGTTTCAAATTTCGACTTATCAGAATCCGTGTTAAACAACAAAATAAAAAGTAAAATAAATTCGACGTCAATTTTCGTCAAATTTCAATTACGGAATTTGGTTTCATTATACAGGGAGGTGCGGCGTATAGTTAAAAAGTTTGTCGCCAGAAAACGCCGCACCTCCCTGTATTTCAAAATTCTGATTAAGGATTTTCAACCTGACTAAAAACACCTTTGTCTTATTTGGTTTGAAGTTTTGCTAATGCAAAGACCTTATTCTGCATATCTTTAAAAACTTATATTTAAATCATTTTTTTCACTAGTGAAAAGCATTTGATACAATTAATACTGTATTTATGGATAACCGTTATCAATGGGTCTGAGCAACATGAGGCTGCATTGATAAAATTTCACTTTTTGGTGCATCTAAAAGAGGATGGACAACTTGGACACATGCTGCAGTTGATAAGGAATATTTTTGAAAATCTAATTTAGTTGAAAAATTATAGCATAAATCGATTCCCAGGGAATTTTTCCACTTTTTAGCCAACATTTTATATAATTCGCTTTTAAAACAACTTATCGATTGATTACTCAGCAAATATTAAGAAAAAATAAATTATAAAATATTGGTCCGAATCAAACCATTGATTCCAATTTTTTTAAAAACTTATAATTTAACAATTTCAGTAATCTCAGAAAAAATGAAATAAATAGTCCGGTTCGGACAATTTTTCATATTGTATAATTGACCAGATATTTGTGCTTAGTTTAAGATATGACCAGGAGGCGCCGTGATGGATTTGTAAAAAAGTTACCCATTAGGGTTTGACAATGGCCTTAATTTTTCACTCTTAAGCACCTCAACCGAATATTAATTTTATAAAATTTTACAGAGAGTTCAAGTTATCACTCCAATGGTACTCGATTGTTTGAATATGGGAGAATTGTTTTCAAGCTGGTATCAAGATATGGGCGGTTGGAGTTTTGCTTTGGCGCCATATTTTGATGAAGGTCTCACACCATTTTTTGATTCTCCTGAATTCTTTGCTTTAGCAGATATTGTTGATCCATTCGCGTAAGTCAAAATAAAAAAACGTATTTCAAATTTATTTTGTAGCCGTGGGGGGAAAAATTTATTTCAATTTATCTGGTGAGATAATTTTATGTTCTGTTAAGCAAAATCTGTTTATACTAGTTTTTTGAAACGGAATCGGGATCTCGAGTAGGCATTGCCTATGCCTACGAAAAACGCGTTATAAAATTCATCACAAAACAGTGTATTCGAAAAGTTTAACCTGCGACAGGTCCTGCGTGTCTCAAAATCGAATGGTGGACACGCTACCTATGCGGCATAGAGACGGGATCGGAATTTAAATCTTAATTCGTTTAATTGGAAAACCATAACTTTTTTTCGAAAAATCTTTTTCGTAATTTTTCTCTGCCTCATAATTTTGATGTCAAAACTAACCACCATTATGTTTTGTGATGATTATTAAATCGAAATTTTTTATACTTACGTGAGAGTGAGAGCAGCTGAAAATAAATACTCAGGACCCTCAATTTTTTTGAAAGCGAGGATCCGATTATTTCTTTAGACCAAGTCTTGAAGCTGTACGAAAAAGATGAAGCCAATTCTTGCGATGAGCAGCGGGCGAATTTCTAAATATTGATAATTCATTGCAACAGAAAAAATTATAGGCAGAATTCAAAGGGGAAAAATAAAATTTTGAATCCGTATAAAAAAATAAAATTTGGGATTTGAAAAAAATACGATTCGGGATTGAAATCTCATCCTGTTCTAAAACACTGCTGATAAAACTGTTTTCAAGATACAAAGATCGGCTAACTATGCCAAAACAAGTTATTAACGCTGCTGGAGATGAATTTTTTAAACCAGACGATTCTTACGCTTGGTTCGATCAAATGGTCGGACCAACTTATTTAAGAATTTTGCCAAACGCTGAACACTCAATGATACCACCACAAGGATTATCAAGAAACGATTTACACTAAACTAAATAATTATTTCTAAATTTTTATATTTTATGATGAGTTAACTTATCTGGAAATCGTATTCAGTCCAAGTATTGCTCATGCTATTCGTGGGTTCACTCTTGCAGGTAACATTTCACCTGTTGTTATGCGGAGTTGATCAAAAACGTACTTTTTAGTTGTTCTGGTGTTTTTGGGCACGCATCTGCTGTTATCGCCTGAGTTTTAAGTGTCGTTAAGATTCTTTGACTTAAGACCAAGAGTGATTTGTATAAAAATGCCATTGGACTAGAATACTATTATTCATCCGATATTTTGAAAACATAATTTTTCAATTTGAAAGATACGGCCTAATATCCTGTTCAGACAAAGTGAACACAAAAACTGTGAGAATGTACTAGACTGGGAAATAGCCGTCTTTGATTGGTCAATAGGCGGCCTCGACACTCACTCATTGCTTAAAATCCCTATTCTACACCACAATGGTATCTTTTTTCCGGATTTTGTGTTCACTCCCTCTGAACAGGATATGGCCCTGTTAGCGGCTATATTAAATTAAAAACAACAAATCGGCACTTGAAACTCAGGCGATAGTGTTCCCATCAGATGTATGAGAATATGCGGTCGTTTTGTTATAATATAAGGCCTTCGATATCTCACAAATGGTAAATACTGAAAGTATTAATTCCGTTTGTCTGTAAGTCACAGACTGTATGACAGTCACTGTAATCAAATTGAACATCTTTCTTGTTGAAAAAATGTATTTGAAAATGTCTGAAAACATTCTTTTTGTAGTCGACAAGTCACTAAAAATCTAATGTTTGAAGAATTATTGAGGCTGTTTATCATATAAGCTCAAAAAAATCACTTCACGAGCGTTTTAAATATTTATATTTAGCTTTCCGAGAATATACACTGCCTGAATTATCATGGGTGAGGTCTGTTGATGAAAACGGCTGGGCCAAAATAGTTTTGTCTGCCTCCAAACAGCCAACTTTTATCAATGGATGGACTTCTGATACCAGAAACGAAACAAGGTTAACTTCATGATAAGAAATGATAATTATAAAAACTTAATTTTTTATCAACGTTTCGATTCATTACCATTCTCAAGATTGAACTTAATGTAATCGAAAGAATAAATTATTAAAGTTTGAAAGTCTAGAATTTTTGGTAAAAACTTGAACTTGACAGAATTTACCTTAATTTTTTCACAAAAAAGTGAAATTGAAATTCTTATCTAATTTCACGCAAAAAAGTTCATTTAAAAAAATTATTCTCAAATTTTGCATGTTTAGCAAGAAATAATAAAGTAAGTTTTATATTTGAAGACGAGATTTTCGATGGGTGAAAATGAAAAATGACAAAGTAGATTGGCCAACAAATTCAAAACAAGAAAATGGCAAAAAAGTTGAGGCGAAATCAAGCTCTACAGATTACGATGTAATGCAAATGATGGCGGATGAATACGATACACTTTCAATGGACAAACTAACCATACACAAACCAACGCTCAAAGATTTAGCTTTTTCTTATAGAGTCTCAGAAGATGACCTCGAATTTCAGTCCGGCTTGAGAAATATGCGACATGAAAATATCGAAAAAAATCTGATTTGTGAGAAAACGGACGCAAACTTAAGGTTTTTAAATTTTTAGCGGTTAGAGGATCGGTCAGAACGGATGAAGCGTCGTTTATTATTGATGATTGATATGAATTGAATGTCGACCGATTAAAAGCGTTAAATGAAAAATTCTGCGCGGCTTAAATTGCTATTTTTTATATAAAGCTACAGCCGAAATTTCAGCATTTTCAACATATTAAATGGGCGTTTTGGCGTCGCATGAGTTGAGCACGCGTACCCGCCTTGTTTGAAACGTTGCAATAATTATTTAACCTGCAATTTCCAAACACCGTCGTATTGTTAGCAGCCAAAACACCCTAATCAGTCCATCCTTCCGCTCGGATGGAACGCGATTAAAGACCCTCAATCTGTGGTCTAACTGAGAGGCGTTAGTTTAAATTCTTATTTGTGTACACTTCTTATACAATCGGATCTAACATGAATATATTTATTTTATGATAATTTTTCAAAGTGAGCTTCCGCGCAACAAGTGCACTAATGTCAATTAAAATCTTATTTTCATGACAATATCGTATATTTACCGAGTATAGTCATCGAGAAATCGTATTGATCGGATCGTATCGGTACTACGATCCGATCCAATACAGTTAAAATTTCCGTCCGTCGCCCGTCCTACGGTAAATTTTCGCCCCTCGATACGATCCGCAATCAGTTAAATTTTCCCCCTTCGATACGATCCGACAATGACAGTTAAAATTTTACCCCCTTCGATACGATACGATCCAAAATTTTATTCACCCCTCCTCGATCCGATCAATACGATTTTTTTAGCATTGCCGATCCTGCTGCTGAACTTTCTTATTATTTTAAATATTGATTAATATCCGCTTTATCGGCTTGGTGTTTGAGGGCAGTTCTAAATTTGACTAATCCTATAATATGTTGCATTCTATTCTGCTTGGTTGAAACAAATAGAGAGAGATGTAACTGGTGGTGAAGGATAAGGATAATAAGCGACGGATGATTGTGCGGGCCGCTTGTCTGCCCACCAGGGACGCTTATTTCCCTGGAGATTCGGAAAATTTTTCTTTTGCACATCGTATTTTTTGTACGTGAATGGCATTTAAAAATTTTGGGGGATGCTGCATACCCCGTATGCATTTCAAAGCCGATTTCAGCCAGTTTTTTGGAATCGGGTCATCGTGGAATCAAGTGGCGATAAAGAATGGACAGTTACAATTCCACCATCGTATGCAGGTTTTCGAGCGCTGATGATCGAAGGTAACGAGCAAAAAAGCTAGGAAATAACTTTATCTTCCTGAACTTTTGCTAATAACTTCATTCGTCTGATTTAAACCAGTAAATCGAAAAAAATGATTGACAAAAATGTGTGGGTTTTAACTGGTCATGGGGTTATAAATGGTCACAGGACAGGGTTTTTGTATTTTCCCGACACTAAATTAAGAATTTTTGTATAATTTTTATTTTTGTTGAAATATTTTGAAAGGTTTCTCTTGTTTTAGCATTTTCCCACCATCAGTTAAGAGGTGTTCGGAGAATTTAGATATTTGCTATTCTGTAAATATACAGGGCGTAAGATTTTTACCTTCTTTTTCAAAATTGGATAAATTGCTAATAAAAAATAGCCGCGGCTGGTCGAGAACGAGAAATTTTTCAATTTTATTGCCAATTCGGCATTGGACAGGCCTGGGGGGGCTTTAAGTGGTCAACCATGAAATATCCTTTTATCACACTTTGGTTAGAAAATGAAGTTGGAAGATTTTTCTAGTTTCAATTATACTAGAAAAATCTTCCAACGTCATTTTGTAACCAAAGTGTGATAAAAGGATATCGAAAATTATCCCTATTGAATCTTTCTCAGCACGAGTCAGAACTTTGAGCCCGTGTCCAATCACAATACTCGATTGTCGACTAAATATAAGAATCCCGCGATTTCATTGGTCACTTGTTTTGAAGCTATGTTTTGAAGCTATCTTGTAGAGAATTTTTTTGTGGTCATTTTAAGTCCAAGATTTTTTTTGGTTTTGAGATATAAAAAAAAAACTGTGACCAAATCAATTGTTTATGTTTTGAACGCATAAAACAACTCAAATAACAACAAAAAAATTTCAAAAATTTTGCGTTTTTTCGGTTTTTTTCTAAGTATTTTTCCCAAAATTATGTTCAAAAATAACGTTTGTGTCAATTTGACCATTAAAAATTCAAAATATCGGGTTCACGTAAGCCAACTTTCTCTTCAATGTTTCCCCAGCTTTCTTTTAGCTAATTTTCGAGAAAATAGAAGCACATTTTTTTCGGAAATTTTTTCACGTGACCGTGAAAAATTATATTTTGAGTTTGGGGTCGAAATTCAAAAAAATAGCTCTCCTTGAGTTTTTATTTGCTTTGAGCTACCTTTTGCAAAAATTTGACTAAATTTTGAAATTTAACCTAGGAGAAGGTAGATTTTCCGATGAACAAAGTCCAAAAAACGGTGGTTTGTCGCATATTCTAGAAAAAATATAGCATTTATCGACAAAACGGCTTTCCTTGAGTCAGACCTACTAGATTTTAGGTTGATGTTAAAAAATTATTAAAAAAACCTGAGAAGACATAGATTTTCCGTTTTGACTTAGGTACTCCTTCCGGCTATGTTCTCGGAGTGCTAAGATACAAAAGTTTGTACACATTTTTAACGAAGGCTATTCTATCAAACTAGCTAATGTTAAATTATATTCTCGAGGCCTTGTTTAGCAATATATTTATACGAGAAATATGTCAATAATGGGCAGGGATTAAGGTCGGGCTGATTCTTAACTTTGAATATTTCTCGATGCAATACATGAACCAAACACGTTCTAAGGCCGGGATATTATTCGGATCAGCCAGTTTGCTAGCAACTGCCCGTCCATCTTGCGTAAACAATAGTGTCAAAATTTTTTGCATGCATACACTACCAGGAACATACAGGAGACAAGCGGAGACCTAAGTCAAAACGCGAAAATCTATCTCCTAGCTCAGGCTTTATTTTGAAATAAATACCTTTATTATACATAACCTGCTAGTATAAGATATTCAAAACTTGCGTGAGAAGCGTCTTGGTGTTAAATGCTGTAATATTTTTCTGAATAATGCAATTACAACCACGTTTTTTTGGACTTTGTTCATCGGAAAATCTATCTCCTCCTAGGTTTAATTTCAAAATTCACTCAATTTCTTGCAAACCGTAGCTCAAAACAAATAGAAACTTCTGACGAGCCGCTTTTTTTAATTTTGACCCCAAACTCAAATATGATTTTTTCAAGGTGACGTGAGAAAATTTCCGAAAAAAATTAGCTTCGATTTTTTTGAAAGTAGACTCAAAAGAAAGCTGGGAAAACACTGAGGGGAAAGTTTGCTTACGTCAAGCCGAATTTTGTAGTTAATTTTGAAAAAAATACTCAGAAAAAAATCAAAAAAACTAAAAAATTTCGAAATTTTGTTTGTTCTTATTTGAGTTGTTTTGTGCTTTTAAAACATAAAGGATTGATTTGGTGCATTTGTAAGACATAATAACTGCAGAAAATGTAGGAACCACCATACTCCTAATTAACCACCATACCCTTAATTTAAGGTGCAAAAAGCTACCGGTACCAAAAGTGATATTTCAATGATTAACATGTACCAAAAGATGCGCAATAATCGGTTTTCTGGAACCGGTACTATGAACTAGGGGTCATAAGTGACCGCAAGGTGGCGCTAGAAGGCAATTTATAGCATTAGAAAATATCACTTTCGGTTTTCACTCAGAATATCCCCTATTCACACTTTTGTTAATATCCCGGCCCTACTACTTAAAAACACACTACGTTTCCTAATCAGGGCCGGGATATCAAAAGTGTGAATAGGGGATATAAGTTCCATTTTTGAATATTTCAATTTAGTTTCGTTTGCCGGATCTGATGCAATTTCTATGTTGACTTTCACAACAGAAGTAATGATCACACCAGATGAAAGACCCTTCGAAAAATGCACTGGAGCAGGATGTACCGGATATTTGTTATAATTGTTGGTAACCTACGGTACTGTAACAGTACTTCTCTACAACTAAAACAACCTGTTCACATTTCTTTTGAAGTAAAATAATAAAAAATATAATCAATTCCTGTATACTGTTTGCATGGAAATGAAGGTTGTGATTGTTTTTCATCACATTTTTTGAGTAGGTTTCAAAAAAATAATCAGTGAAAAATGGGGACGGAAAATTCGGTCGGAGATGCATCCCTAACAAGTCTACAGTGTGAACCATAGAAACTCTTGGTCGGTTCGTCGAAATGGCACTCAAGGATAATATTGAGTAATTGCCTTATTCAGATCAGGGATGAGCGTCCGAGCTAAAATATCTGCTCGGAAAAAAACGAGCAAACCGATCAAATCCTCTTTTAATCTATGACAACACCATTTTTGAATTTTTTACATATTTTTCAATAATGTAGTTTCTGTTTGAAAAATGATCTATGTAATCACACATTGTTCAATTATGATAGATTTATTATTTACTGACGACAAATTAACTAAAATTTGTCTATGAATCCAGTTTTCAAACATTAAAAAATCCGAGCAAGTCCGATCCGATCAGGTCCGAGCACCAATCCGATATTGAAATTTAGAGATATTGAAATTTAAAATCGGGCTTCCGATCCGATCACATTTTTTCGAACTCGGGTCCGAGCCGATCCGATATTTAAAAATTTTCAGGCCCATAATTTCCGATCCGATCCGATATTGAAAATCTTCTCGGATGCCCTTCCCTGATCCAAATAGCGATTGTAAGATTTGAGGGAGCTTCGGGTCGAATCAGGGTATACACAAATTGTGTATTTTAAACGGTCAACTTGTCAAGCGGTTGTTATTTTATACCAGTATGACTTGTGCATCGCGCAGTGGTGCAAAAGAAAAAAAATTATAATCAATTAAACTTTTTAACCAGTTCAGTCGTTATGTGTAGTATAAATTTGTTTCTAAAATATTATTTACTTTAGCTCTTCTTAATTGGTTCACGATCAAGTTACGCGATATTCTTCTGAGCGTGAGAGCCTCCCACTGGGATCGTATTAGACGAGTAAATCCACTGCACTCCCAAATTGATTGATAAAAAATTTCACAAACTTTTCCGGTTAACTCGGGTAGGTCCACAGTTAAAGATGGCCCAGCATCCCGTACGGCTACCTGTGGAGCAGGGAAGGGCATCCGAGCAGATTTTCAAGATCGGATCGGAAATTTCGGACCTCAAAATTTTTCAATATCGGATCGGACCCGAGTTTGAAAAAATGTGATCGAATCGGAAGCCCGATTTGAAAAATCAATATCGAATCGAATCGGTGCTCGGACGTGATCGGATCGAACCTGCTCAGATTTTTACTTTGTTGGAATATATACTGAAAATTGAGTTGATCAATTCTGCGTTGACTTAAGCTCATTTAAGGTCAAGTTAGAACATTTTTTGCCATTTTCGTGCTAGAGAGATATTAAAATTTAAGGATTTTGGAAACTTATACTTTCTAGAGACTGGGTTAATTTTTAATTATTTTTTATTATCAAATTATATCAATAAAATGAGAAATTTTGTGAGGTGCAAAAAAATGCTCAATACTGCTTTCAAGGTGGGTATGAGCAGAATTTTTTTTGTTATTATCAAGTGTTCATGCCGGGCAGGAAATCGGTGAAAAACCACTGCTAAAATATAGCGCCTCGAATATAAATGTCGGGCCGTGAAATATTACTTCCAGTTAGAGTATTGTTTTTGTGATTAAAAATATAAATGGATTGACATTGTGATTGTCATTAAACATAATTTAAACCAATGAGAATCGACTATTAGCTACAGTCCCTACCCCCTCGAAATGCAAATAATCACCTTCAACCGCTCGAAATGCCTGTTTTTTAAAAAAGACTTTCACCCCTTAAAATGCATAATTTATTTTTGCACAGTACGCAATCTACTTTTTACGTACAAAAATTTTCTTTGATTATCTCTACCGATCATCACCTGGCAAGATGATATTTCCGATCGTTTTTTTGGCGCGCAAAAGGGTTTATTTGTTTAATTGTCAGTATGAGACTCAAAAATACTGCATATATAAGGTCTGCTTTTGTATAAAAATTTATAAACAAAAATGACGAGAAAATACTCAAAGCGTAATAGTTTGGCATTAGCACAAAAAAAAGAAATATATGATTTTTATATAGACAGCGGTCGAAAAACAANACTACAGTCCCTACCCCCTCGAAATGCAAATAATCCCCTTCAACCCCTCGAAATGCCTGTTTTTTCTGAAAAAGACTTTCACCCCTTAAAATGCATAATTTATTTTTGCACAGTACGCAATCTACTTTTTACGTACAAAAATTTTCTTTGATTATCTCTACCGATCATCACCTGGCAAGATGATATTTCCGATCGTTTTTTTGGCGCGCAAAAGGGTTTATTTGTTTAATTGTCAGTATGAGACTCAAAAATACTGCATATATAAGGTCTGCTTTTGTATAAAAATTTATAAACAAAAATGACGAGAAAATACTCAAAGCGTAATAGTTTGACATTAGCACAAAAAAAAGAAATATATGATTTTTATATAGACAGCGGTCGAAAAAAAACGCAGTCTTATTTGGCTACTTATTTTTCTGAAAAATTCGGTACACAAATACAGAGACAAGTAATTGCTAGAATTATTGATACTCCAGAAACCTTCCAATAGAGGCTTTACGGCGAATAAGAATAAGTCATATCACTAGCACTTTTGAGCAAGAAGTTTATATTGCTAAAATCTCGCATTCAATTGCCTTATTTTAATAAGTTGACCTTTATTTAAACTTTTAAACATCATTAATTTATTAGCACCGACTTCCACTGTATTCTGTATATTAATTTATGAATAAAGACCGCTTAATAGTTTTCTAAACATCTATAAAATTTTAATTTTTAAGTCTTTGAAACTAGAAATTCAGCAAACCACAATTCGTATTTTGTGTAGAATTATTCAAAGAATAGAAAAAACATAAAAATATCAAGAAAAAAACAATTTTTCTCTAGAAAAAAGGCATGTCCCCTTGAAATGCGCATAATACCCTTTGCCCCCTTGAAATGCCTATATTTTTTGGATTTTTTTTTGCATTTCGAGGGGGTAGGGACTGTACTTCGAAATGAACTAAAAAAATTACGTTTGCTTCAATTTGCCAACTAAAACGTTTAAATATCATCTTGACATAATCCAATTTTCTGACTAGTGTTTTAGTGGCTTTCTTTTAAGTCTACTAACAAAAAAATCAAAGCACTTTTTTTTAGAAAATTTTTTTACGTGACCTTCAAAAATTTATATTTTGAGTTTGAGGCGAAATTTGAAAAAAAAACGCTCTTAAAGGAGTTTCTTTTTGTTTAGTGCTAGTGTTTGCTGGAATTTGGGTGAATTCCAAAATATAATCCAGGAGGCGATAGATTTTAGGTGAAAAAAATACTAAAAATCGAAAAAAAAATCGGTAGCTTTTTGCGATTTCTAGAAAAACTGAAGTGATTTAAAAAAAACGCTTTTAGAGGACCTAAGTTTATAAATCATACGGGATATGTTAATATTTGAGCTTATTTCGAAATAAACCCTGGAAGGAGATAGATTTTTAAATTTGGTCGAGTGACACCTTGTACTGGTAACGTATCTCAGAACAAAGAGTCATTGACTAATGCTTTTGACAAGATCAAGGGTAGATCTACAACATGGCTAACCTTAATTGTCCAATAGTTTCTCTGTTAGGCTGATTTCGTATCCAGAAAAGTCAATTTCAGCGACCAGTACCCCCTTAAAATGATTTATCTCCTTCAATAACTAATGCTAACTTGACCGAAGAAAATCTAAACTAAATCAGGCAGTTTTTCGAAGTTTATGTAAATTAGCTTTTCAGTTTTACGAATGACCTACACGATAATTAATGATTTTCTGTTCAACAAATTATTGACTAGTTTGTTTCTGTTTTATTTTTCAAATTATAATTTATTTTAATATCTACTTCGCCAGTTTTTCGATGTTTTGGAGAAATTAAGGGTTTCCAAAATTGTTTTTGTGAAATGTTTTACGAGTTTGTTACTAATTTTGAAATAATTAAACCTATATAATAATTAGAACAAGTGTGCACGGAAGAAAATTTCTCCATTCTTACGTTTTATAGTTGTTAACAAAAGTTGTAGACCTTTAAAAGTAGTAAAAAATACCCAGCAATTACAACAATTAGCCCCGTAACTTTGACCATGTCGAACTTCTTAGAAAGTGTCTGATTCAAATCGAGGTTCTATTTTTGGCTGATGGTCTTTTTACGTAGATCAATAATTATGGATTATAAATTGGGCGTGAAATCGTTTTGGGCATGTTTTATGGTTAGCCTTTCAATCCCCTGTGATAGAAAATAAATTATTTAAAGTTTGAATTCGAATTGTTAGAAATACAACGGCTTCCGTCATGTTAAACTCCAAATACGTTGACGGAATTGAAGCTTAATTAATTCGGCGATTTATTATTTTGATAGCCTGATTTGGTGAATAGCTAAAGTGCCCAAAATAATTAAAGTCAAAATTGTATACCAATGTTATTTGTCCATCTTGTTGAGAATTTTTGCAGTGATTACAAGCCCCAAGATTTTTTTGAGGTTTTTTCCGAAAAATCGGCATTAACTTGTTTATGCCAGTTCTAAAATACGCAAATTGCGAGCTAGCGTAGTTTTTTCCTGCAAACAGGAAGGCTTATACTCTCAGAATATGATCGATTTGAAGTTAAAAAACCCACCCGGTAAACCACAAATCGGCAGTTAAAGTTAAAGGTCAATTTCAAGATCATCAAATTGATACAAAAATACCACCAAATCTCGAGGTCAACTTTCTCATAAACGTTTTATAAAATATATAGGGAAATTATGAACGCTCGAGAAGGGTGCTCGATAAAATTTATTTTGCTCTTTAGCACCCTGAGTGTACATAGTTCGCCCATGGCCGATAATATGCGCATCGGAAAGTCTACCGGCTGGGCAATTTCAGTCGACTGGTCATCTTAGTTTGATACATCTTTTATTAATTTTGTAAATTAAAAGCCGCTCCTTCGATCTAAAATAAAATATGTTAGTTTGGATAGCAGAAATTATGAGTAAGTTATGAATAATAATGAGAGTCAAACCAAATTAAGGCGAGATTCTCATAAAACAACATCAATAATTTTGCTTGTATGTTTTTGCAATCTATAATCTTGTTTTACACTTTTAATTAATCCAAAATTATTAAAGCGTTCTTTGCTCGTGGTTTTGAATGATTTCACAAAAGGGTTTCACATGCCAAAAAATGAATCATGAGGGACGAGCTGGAAGAATTTTCTTGATATCGCGATCGCAGGAGAAATTTGAGGACATAAGTAGTATTTTTTGAACCCCCTTATACTCAAAGCTCTGTACCAAATGAGAAGAAAAGTTCGCCGGGGGAACTTCGCCTGGCCATAGCTTACATTCACTTAATTTCAATTTTACTAACGACAATTGAGTGAATTTGGTGTAATGGTAAGCCCCACCTATTAAGAAAACTTGAAGTCCTAGACCACGCTCATTTTCATTTTTTGGTAGAATTTGTTTGCGTTCATAAACTAAAGATCAAAACCTCATCATTTTCAAAAGCTTTAAATTTTCTCTAAAATCCTCTGTGTTGAAAATCAGACCATAGATCCTTGTAGGTTTCAGCAAATCTAACCCAAGGAATGTTT
>SCLH01001411.1:100492-115053 GCA_004367855.1 Oikopleura vanhoeffeni
GTTGAAGAGTAGTTCTACAAATTTGCTTATCGAGATTGCTTCCGGACTACCTTGTTTGGCAAATTTTTATCAAGAAATGTCAATAATTGACTGTCAATTCCCTTATGAGGAGGGGGGGATGTGATACTTAATTTTCTAGCTGGATATTATAAAAATGCACTAAATAGATCGTTTATATGGAATATATAATATGGTTTGAAAGTATAAAAACCTAAACAACACAAAATTTTTCGAAATTTTAGGATTTTTTTCTAAAAATTTAGTTGTTTTAAACCTGATTCACTTATCTGACGGATAACTTGAAAATTTTGGAATGTCGAAGCTCATCACGTGACATTTTTTTATAATAAGTTTTCGAAATTTGAAGAAATAATCATATTTCGAAAAAAATTAAGAAATGTTTCCTCGGTAGAGATGAATTTAAAAATCTGAGATTGTCGACAAACATAGGCTATATACATACATACATGTAGGCTACAAACATAGAGTATGATTATAGGCAAGGGTGCTTGATATTGGGACTGCTAAATTTTATCGGTGTGTAATCACTCAAGCAATCACTAAGACAATCACTTGGACAACATAAGTGGGATTCGAACACGCGCTATAGAGATAGTAAACGTTTTTCAGATGGAGTTTGGTTGTTAAAAGGATATGCAGTTCTAAAATTATTTATTTGTCGGATAGAAAAAAAGGCTTGCATTAAAATATTGGCTTGCTATCTTCACGTGTTCTGTGAAAATTACACTTATTTGAATACAATGGGTGAAGGCGGTTAGCAACGGAAGTTATTAGTAACAGTGAGCACACATATTTTATTAATCATCGATATTTTATTGATCAATGAGTTAAAGTGAAATGGCTTTTAAAATAGATGATCCGAATTTTTAAAGGTAAAACATAGTGAAAAAAAATACCAATTAGTACTACAATACTAATCGGGAATTCTGCGAATTGGCGACATTTTTTTGTGTGGGCGCAGCTATTGTGTTAGGTATATAACTGGACAATGGGTGACGCGCACAATTGTGGACACACACAACTAGGGAAACCCGTGATGCTTCTTGTAGAAAGCGTGTAGAAACTTATGGTGGTGTGGGACTCTGATTTTATAAAGCCTTACTGGCATCAAAAATGCTTAAGATTGATTGGGGATCGTTAAAAAAGGTACTGACGACCAATTCAGCATAAAATTTTTTCGAAATTTTTGCATTCGATTTTTTTAAGTATTTTTTCCAAATTGAAGCAATAAAATAATGTTTGCTACAATTTCACCACTAAAACTTCAAAATATCATATTGAAGTGGTCAAACTTTCTGATCAGTGTTTAACTGGCTTTCTTTCTAGCTAACTTTCGAAAAATCTAAGCACATTCTTTTTCGATTTTTTTTTTAAATTGACCAAAAAATCATATTTCGGATTAATATCAACAAATTCAGATGAGCTTGTGCTTTCATCTTAAAAATGCTTTAAAGAATACGTAGTGAAAATTTGAGCCATTTCGAAAATTTATTCTCGGAGGAGATAGATTTTAGAGTCTGAGAACGCAAAAAACGTCGATTATTTGCCGTTCTAGAATTGGTCAGACACCGGATCAAATTAAGCTCCTGCTTCAATTTCGGCATGCTATCGTTACGTGTTCTGTAAAAATGTGAGTTAATTTGAGTATATCGTCTCAGTGGAGGTAGATTTTGAAGTTACGAAAAGGTCTCCTTGTAACGATACCGTAACTATCAGTGTAATCATCGAAAACAATCTGTGGTCTACTTTTTCGCAAGATCAGGGATAGATCTACAAATAAGTCTTTTTGTTTTTTCCCATTTCAAGTTATATCATGGTGAATATGTCAAATCAGAGTCCCACATCCCCTTAAGGAGGTACTGGTCGCTGGTTTTATGAGGCCAAAATTCAAGTTGTATAATTAATAGAAATTCTAGATTCTGATTAGTTTTAATTTTGACCAATGACAATCTCGAACTTTTCGATTTTTTTTTAATTCTACGTTTGACAAAAAATCAAGAAAGCCGGAGACTGAAGAAAAAATTTATAACAAAATGTATTTGACATAAATTAAAAGAGAGCAAAGTTATTTTCAAATATCCAGAAAGCTTTTAAAGTTGGTTATAAAAACCCGCAGCCTAAGTCGTTTCCTAAATTTCAGTTTATACCACAGAGTAGAAACGTGAGTAAACCTTTCAACGTGAATAAGTGATCAAATACTACTTACTTGTGTGTACTTAAAATATAATTTTCGGTAATGTACAAGACTAATGAACTAACATGTTACATATTATATCGAAAATGAGCAGTTTTACAAATCGTTTTTCGCAGAATTTGAACTCTTATATTGATAAAAACAGAAATAAAATAATAAAACTGCATAGGGTTTTATGCTGAAATTTCCTTGCTGCATTTTGAACCAAATTTGAACGTTGACATTTATTTAATATAAAATTGGGCAAAATTTATCATAACGATGGCGTCGTTACGATGCTCTATTAGGCTGTTCGAGGTCAGACAACTAAAGTCTATTTCCTCCAAAATAGCTCGAAAATATTTTAAATTGAATCGGTTTAACCGATAGAGAAAAAGATCACGAAAAAATTTTATTAGGTCAAGTCAAAATTTTTGGCATTTGCTGATGTCTGAAAAAAAAGCTTTGTGCTCTATCGCCTCGTGAACCTCATTAAATAAGGTTTCAACCCATCCACGCATAAGAGTCATTTGAGTGGTTAGCAGTATATCCTTTTCCCAACCTAAGTCCATCTCAAAAATGCTTACTATCTCTTTAGATTTTCTTAGTGATTGCTTGAGTGATTGCTTGAATGACACGCCGATCAACTTTTGTGGTCCCAATATCAAGCACCCTTGCCTATAATCATACTCGAGACAATCACTAAGACAACATTAGTGGCATTCGAACACGCGCTATAGAGATAGTAAGCATTTTTAAGATGGAGTTAGGCTGGGAAAAGGATATAGGCTACATCATATAGCCAACTTTGTATAGCGGACCTTGTATATAGCGGGTTTTAATCAAAGATTATTTCTTAACTTGTCGTATGACCGACTTTTATAAAATAATTCACTGTGTATAGAGCCGACTTTTCATTTTAAAGTAAAACTGCGACTTTTTTTTTTGAAAAAAAATGGAAAGAAAATTGTGGTTTTTCTTCACCCATCAAAAAAGCGTGAATGAAAGTTAGGTTTTGTTGACTCATGTCATATGACTCATATGATATGAGTCATGTGCCAGGAAGTTAAAATTGTTTGTAAAATAAAATTTTGTTAAATAATTATTGCCTATTCTTTAAAAAATGTTATATACTCCAAGTTTCAAGCCAGGTAATACAGTGACTACAAAAAAACAGATTAACGTGTATTAATCGTTTAGCAACTTACAATGCAATTTAAATTACATTAAAAACTACTGATGAGTCGATTAGATGGTAAATGTTGAGTAAGAAAAGTGTAAAAACCTAATAAGTGGTTTTCTTTAGTTGAATGAACGATAATTAGCAAATCAGTCATTATCTGATCGTAGACGAAAATTAAGACCACAAGAATAGCTGCACCAAGAATTTTGGTAAATATATCAGTATAGTTATTTTTGACCACTAAAAGACATAATATATGATACCATAAGAATCTCTTTAAAGAAATGCGGCTACAGGTCATCGTAGAGTATAAATGTTTGGTCGAGGTTTTTTAAAATGTATAACTTTTGCGATGAAAAGTGCATTTATGCCTAGGCAAAAAACTGCAGTAAAAGTAGAGCACAAATTTGCGAAATGATAATTTGATCAATTATACATAGCGTGTTCATCATTCTAATTTGCACGCAGGTTCAAGTTTTCAAATTACCAGTTTTTCTTAATTTTATGTCGCGTTTTGTAGTAAAATTTGTTTTCTCAATTTATATTTTTTTAAAAAATGATTATTTCTCGCAAAAATCGCATTTTGACCTAGATTTTTTTTTAAATGTAATATGACATTTTTTGACCTCAAAATTCCGAAAAACTGGTGATAACTACAGGATGTCCCATTTTTTGGGCATCGTTTCCGTACGACCCTATGGATAGTCCAGCCAATGAAAATGCTTAGTTTTGTCTTCGTAAAAACGATACATTGTTTGTGCCAAGTCCATAAGATGCTTATTTATTAGCCAAATTATTTTTCGGATAAATTGGACATCTCCTTTTTTAATTTTTATGAAAAAAAAGGAACTTTTGGAGGCAAAAAAAAGACAAATTATTAGCAGAAGTTTTTCTTTTATAGTAGAANTTGCTGATTTTGGTTTTTCAGTTGAAAAGTGTGGTGCAAAAGTTTCAAAATTTTGTTTGTAAAACAATAGATAATATGGAAAATAGACAAAAATATAAATTAAACAAACAGTATATGATATACTTTATATGTTTAATATACTGTATATGATATACAGTATATCCTTTTCCCATCGGAATTCCATCTCAAAAACGTTTACTATCTCGATATCGCGTGTTCGAATCCCACTGATGCTGTCTAAGTGATTGTCTTGAGTATGATTAAAGGCAAGGATGCTTGATATTGGGACCGCTAAATTTGATCGGTGTGTAATCACTCAAGCAATCACTAAGACAATTACTTAGACAACATCAGTGGGATTCGAACACGCGCTATAGAGATAGTAAACATTTTTGAGATGGAGTTCCGTTGGAAAAAGGATATACTGTACTTATATATACTATATATTGGCCACAATAATATATCGAGATATCTGATCGAGGTCAAAGACGAACGCTAAGTGATGGGGCAGGTGATCCCTATCTTAGATATACTTATACTTCAATACTTAATACTGATACTTAATATACTGTATATCGCGTCAAATTAATTGAAAGCTAGTAAAATTAGTCAAAAAATGCTGTTTAAAGTGTAGTGACCAATTTGTTTGGGCTCCATTTTTTTGGAGGGAACGTAAAATTTCTGTTATTTATAACATGACATTTTGAGACATAACAAACAATATATCTGCTGAGCTTTATGGTTTGATTTAGAACACAAGCTGAATTAACTAGTAATCTCATCATGCTGAGCAACCGGCTATAAAATGATTGTTTACGGGAATAGTTTCAGTTAGGTAATTTGGTTCGAAAATGTTTAATTTTTTGTATTTTTGATCTGTACAGGACTGAAATTGCAAATATTTTCAGTCACTAAAAGTGCCTCACTAGCTATCTTATATATTTTGTAAAATCATCAAAAGGAAACGCTTGCGCTAGCTCGAGCTAAGCTGGAGAATGTGAAAATTTAGTTCAACAGCAGGAAAAATTGATAGCCACGTATGAAAGAACTCTTGGATATTACCAAAAACTGGTAGATTCTGCACAAGGCCCTGACCCACAAATCAATGTCGAACGGTAGTATAAATTATACTGTATAATATCGATTCAGGGATCGGCAAAACTGGATTGGATCGTATTGGAATTATTGGATCGTATCATTTTTTTCCGATTCGATCCGATTCAATATGATTAAAATTTAGGGGCAATCGATCTGATCCGATCCAATATGATTAAAATTTAGGGGTAAGTCGATCCGATCCAATTTGATTAAAATTTAGGGGCAGTCGATCCAATCCGATACAATATGATTACAATTAAGTGGTCAGTCGATCCGATCCAATCAAACCATATCGGAAAAGTCGATACGTATCGAACCATATCGGAGAAGTCGATCCTTATCGAAAATCGAACCAGATCGAAAAATAGATACGTATCGAATATTGGCCCTCACATCTGTCGGTGTAACTGAGATGTGTTTAGTTAAACTTTCTATATCGTGATCACATTCTTATACATATCGAGTCTGACATCAAATAGATTTCTTTTTATGAAATAGATTTTATTTTTCAAAGTGACCTTCCGCGCAACAAAGTGACAACTAATTCAATTTAAAATCTTATTTTTCATGACAAATTAAATCGAATATTTACCGATATGGTCATCGAAAAAATCGTATTGGATCGGTATCGATACGATCCGATCCAATACAGTTAAAATTTTACCCCTTTCGATACGATCCGATCCAATACAGTTAAAATTTCACTCCCTTCGATACGATCCGATCCAATCTTGATTTTATTCGACCCCTCCTCGATCCGATCCAATACGATTTTTTTCCTTCATGCCTATCCCTGTATCGACTATGATTATATAGGAGGAATATATTGGATAAACCGGTGAATTAAGTTAACCGCGAGCTTAAGGGGGTATGCCTGGCAGATTTGACAGATCTATCTCCTCCCAGGCGATATATTGAAATAAACATAAATTTTCACAGAACCCGTAACAATAGCATGCCCATCTATTTAGGTTACTTTTTTTTTATCCGGCGACTAAACCATTCTAGAACGCCTAAAAACCGACGATTTTTGACAATTTCAGACTTTAAAATCTATCTCCTCCGAGGATACATTATAATATTATGGCTCAAATGTTAACAAAGTATTTTGTGATTTTGATCACTAAAAACAATTACAAAAAACTGAAGTATTTCCGGAATCTTTCAACTTAGTAATTTTTTTTATAAAAAGGTCAGAAGCATTTTTATAGCCAATGAGTAATTGCTGAATGTCACAAGAAAAATATTATCAACAATAAAGGGTTCTTTTGAGGGTATTAATTTTGGTCTTTGTGTTTCAAAACACTGTTTCGGAGGTGGTGGTTAATATTTTTTCGCAATAATTTTTGTTTTTACTAGGAACGTCAATATGGACAAAATTGAGCAACATTTGTATGAGGGGATTTCCACTCCAAATTATTTTGCTGTGACAGGAAAATCAGATGCGTGGGAGTCTGGTAACGATTTTAAACTTGATGTGATTATACAATCAGAAGGTTCTGGTTATGATCCCGAAACAGAAATTTACACAGCCCCATTAAACGGAATATATTTGATATTGGGGAAGGATCATCTTAAAATTTTGTTTAATATAAAACTAGTTTATTTGAAAATTAAAAACCAAAGTATGAACGGAAATTCCGTTACGGAATATAAAATGCGAAATCGACTAGGTTCGCCCGAATTTTTAAATTTTGTACCCGGGTCGCTCATTTTGACATTTTACGAGGCCCGTTCCTCGACAAACTCGCCAAAAAGATATTCCAAAAACTTCTTAACTTGAAGCACAACTCTTCACTATCATCTTTGAATTAAGGGGGTGGTCACGGTGAGGATTTTTGGTCCTTTTTGACTTTGGAACTTAATTACTGAAAAACTAGACATGATAGAGTTACATACTTTACGGTTTTAGAAAGCTCAGACAATTCCTCGTTATAATTGACAATCGTAAAAAATTTCATAATTTTAAAGTAGCGCTATATAGAGTAGCCTATATTAGAGTAGTCTATGGCCTATAGGGCATAAAAGGTTGAAAAATGACAATTTTTCAAAACCTATCTTCTCCGTCAATATTGAGTTAAATTTAATTTAATTTTAACACTTATGGGAGAATTAAAATGTTAATAATTTGCTGGTGGGGATTTGCGAATTCTGCACTATAATGCTCTTGAGCGCCAAAAATATGCTATATCAGTCATTTTTCAAAAATATATCTCCTCCCTCAATTTTCGTCAGATTTTCAAGTAACATGTTAAATACTTTGTTTAAACACTTTTGAACAACTTCCTGGCAGGAAAGTTTCATAGTCCCTCTAATTACGTAACAGGTGCACTTTTACGAATTAGTAAAATATATTTTTGCTCCAAATTATCTAAAAACCAGAATCTATAGTAAATCGACCTCAGTGAATTCATTTGTGAAAGTTTTAACCTCGTATCTACTTTAGTTTCTGAGTNGAAAACTAAAATGTCAATAATTTGCTGGTGGGGATTTGCGAATTCTGCACTAGAATGCTCTTGAGCGCCAAAAATATGCTATTTCAGTCATTTTTCAAAAATCTATCTCCTCCCTCAATTTTCGTCAGATTTTCAAGTGACATGTTAAATACTTCGTTTAAACACTTTTGAACAACTTTCTGGCAGGAAAGTTTTATAGTCCCTCTGATTACGTAACAGGTGCACTTTTACGACTTAGTAAAATATATTTTTGCTCCAAATTATCTAAAAACCAGAATCTATAGTAAATCGACCTCCGTAAATTCATTTTTGAAATTGTTAACCTTGTATCTACTTTAGTTTCTNATTATTTTGAGTTTCATAAAAATCACTTGTGAAAAAATTATTATTCGTATAAAGACTGCAATAAATAAACTTATATCAAAAAAATCCTTAAATACTCTCCTAAAAACTTGTTTCCTCAGAATTTCGATATCATGTATCGTTTTCACACAATTAATTTTTTAAGAAATTTTGACGAAAATCCTAAAAAAAAGTAGGAAAAAATAACTTTCGAACGGTTCATCGTATAAAATTTTCAACAATATTTTTGGAAATAAAATTGCAAACTCTATGACATATTTGAATTGTAGGTCTGTGACGATGTTATTTCTGCGCCGTTTTGGCTCCCGAAATTTTTTTTGCCTTTAGATAGTCAAAGGGTGTGAGGGGGTTAAAGAAATGCGGCTACAGGTCATCGTAGACTATAAATGTTTGCTCGAGATTATTTTAAAATGTATAACTTTTGCTATGAAAATTGCATTTATGCCTACGCGAAAAACTGCAGTAAAAGTAGAACACAAATTTGCGAAATGATAATTTGATCAATTATACATAGCGTGTTTATCATTCTAATTTGCACGCAGGTTCAAGTTTTCAAATAACCAGTTTTTCTTAATTTTATGTCGCGTTTTGTAGTAAAATTTTTTTTCTCAATTTATATTTTTTTAAAAAATGATTATTTCTCGCATTTTGACCTAGAGTTTTTTTTAAATGTAATATGACATTTTTTGACCTCGAAATTCCGAAAAAATGGTGATAACTACATGATGTCCCATTTTTGGGCATCGTTTCCGTACGACCCAATGGATAGTCCAGCCAATGAAAATGCTCAGTTTTGTCTTCGTAAAAACGAGACATTGTTTGTGCCAAGTCCATAAGAATCTTATTTATTAGCCAAATTATTTTTCGGATAAATTGGACATCTCTTTTTTTAATTTTTATGAAAAAAACGAACTTTTGGAGGCAAAAAAAAGAAATATTATTAAAAGAATTTTTTTTCATAATAAGTATAACCATTTAACAAATTAATCGCGTTAAACCAAAACCTATCAATTTGGCACTTATTTTAAAATAATTCAATACTTAAATTTAGAAAAAATCGCTATATTTTATCACGTGACGACCGAAAAAAATTTTGCCACAATTTTTTATTTTAATTTGGTATGTGACTTGCCAAAAAGTTTTATAACAATCCACACAGCATTTCTATAGCTCGATTTAGAAGGTGGACACGCTACGCGTGTAGGTCTAAATAGGATATCCTACTAGTCAGGACGCTGTTGTTTCGATTTTCGGCACTTCAACTCGGTGGAGCAAATGTTCAAACAAGCTCTTGCCGTATATTTGGTTAGTTTTTGACCCAACTTTAATTCGATTTCCAACTCTAACATTTTGAAGTTAGTTTTCCCTTAATTAACTGAAAAATCTTGGTCGACAGTCTAACAAACGTCAAAATTGAGACGAATTAATTCAAATAAGATACAGCTGACAAAAATGGTTTCATCCGATAAATAAAGATTACTCCAAAATTTCCATGAGTCATGTTCAAAAGAAGTTATAAATCTGTTTATAACCTAACGTTATTAACTTTGGATTAACAACACACAAAAAACACAGTCAGAAAGTTCCTCTAAATAAAAATAAACTTAAAAACATGCCCTGATATGATACAAACATTTGAAAATCACATCTGGCTATAATTCGGCTATAAACTTCAGCAAAGGTGACAATCACTACAATTATTAGAGCCACACTGAATATAAAAAGGACTACAACGTTTTTGAAAGCTGTGAGCTAAATAATGCACCAATTTTTTAAATCCCAAACACTTATTAAGGAGTTGGTCGGCGCTAAAAAGTTGGAAATCGGGGTTTTCAATAGCAAATTGGCAAAGTACTACAAATCATTCGACCAAATATTATTTTTCTCTGATATGAACAAAAATCTTGCTTCCTAAAAAAATTTTGAACGTTTTTTGAATGTATCTCTTTCTTGAGTTTTCAAGGTAATTAAATGATTTGAGTTTTGTCAAAATCTTGTTTGTCCAGAAATCGTGTTTTAATTTCCAATAAATCAAGAAATTTCAAGCTATTTCCTGCGAAATATTTTTTAAACCATCAAAAAGTGATTTCCTGACCATGTATCAAAATAAAAAGAGTATCTCAATGCTTGTAATTGTCAATATTTTCATAAAAAAGCCTTTGAAAAAAAACTTGGGAATTTTTTTTCTAGGGCCTCATTTAGCGACGAACACCCCGTTAATGTGAATGCTGAAAATAACGAAGGGTACCATTTTCATCTATAACTTTTTTCGTCGATTTATTTTCCCTATCTGCTGCTGATAATTGTATAAAAATTTAACGATGGGGTTGTTGATATCACAAACTAAGTTAGAAATATCATTATTATAGAAATTTCATAAGAAAATATTCTATAAATTTTGATTGAAAAAATATATATTTTTCGCCTACCCATTTTTATGAACGTAAAAAAAGGCCTTTCTCAAAATTCGACGGAAAAAAATATCGATGGAAAAATATACCTCGAAAATAACTTCTATAAATTAAAAATACCTATATACGGTATATAATATACCCTACCAAAAACACTCAATACGTTTGAGCTGAGTTTCGAAGCGATATCTACTCAAAATAGTACTTTTCCCTTAATATTTTTAAGGCGTCGTTCCCTTACGAGTCATAAGTTACGGCGTTATGGATACTTTCACCAAACGAGTGTTGTATTTGGCTAGTGATTAGGCACAAACAATAGCTTATTTTTAATAATACAAAACAAATCATTTTCATTGGCTGGAGTATCTATAACGTTGTAAAGAAACGACACCCAAAAAATGAGACATCCTGTATTTATCTTTTCACTTTGAGTGAAATTGTATAATATTCTAGAAAAAGTTCGATGAGGAGTACATTTTTTTTATACTAGCGGTTCACGCTTACCATTACGATCACGGAAAAACCATGGTCGATATCGGTTTGGCAATTACTGGTGACCGATTACTGTTAACCGAATATCTATTTACAACCATTTTGCTATATAAAATTTGCAAAAATTGAATTTTTCTAGAAAGTAATTGAAAATAAAGTTGAAGTCAACAATTATTGCGACGAATAGTCTGAGGTTTTCAAAGCCGTCACTTTTGCATTTTTATCATCTCTAGTTTTCCCACAAATGACGATCAAAGTCGAAAATACCCGATTCCTACATTGACCATCTCTCAACTTAATTATATATTCTAGATCTTGTTTCAATTAACCAAACAGATTGTATTTTCAGGTTCTGAAAATGCGATCCATTATATTTATAATTGATGATAAATTATTCAGCAAAGCGCAAATCAAAATTCAATTTCTGAAATTTAGTTATCCCTTTCTAGAACGTTTGATCATCATGACAAATCGTGAAAAGAGGTCCGAGCGCTTCGTGAAAGTTCATTTTTCTATTAAATCACTTAAACCTACGCCGATAAGTCATCAATCTGGCGCTTCCCACAATAAATATTGTAGAATGAGGTAACTAAATTTCACAAATTAAATTTCGATTTGCGCTGAGTCCCATAAAATATTTGTCGTGGTTGTCATTTTGAAATTGGATATCCTTTGTCCAACCAAAGTCTTTCCTGATCTTGTGTGTTGTAGTATTTCAATGATTATTACGCATGAGATCAGGAAAGACTTCGGTCGGATACAGGATATAATTAAATTTCAAATATGAAATAATTTCGATAAATTGATAAATAAAATACCAGTGTCTATCAGGGGTCGGCAGATTTTTTGAAATCGTTTGCTCTGCTCTAGCACCATTTTTTTTCGGTTCGCTCTGCTCTGCTCTAGGAGCATATTTTGAATGGTTTGCTCTGCTCTAAACCGACAATAAATTTCGACTGCTCTGCTCCAAAGCCAAAAAAAAATCTGTTTGCTAAATTAGCCTATTATAGGGTTATAAGGATATACTTATACTATAGTTATATATCTTATACTATAGGATGACTTGAATTTGATGCTTGACTTTTTTCTAGCCAAAGTGCCTTTAATTAAATACGGTGTAAACACTGTTAACACTTAAGATTTTGAAAACGACTCAGCCGATTAAATTCGAAGAAAGCTCAAAATGACGATACATATTTAGTAAAAAATAAAAATAGGAAAAATGGCCAGAAAATGATTCGGAAAATTTTTTTCTGCATATGTAAGGTCATTTTGACTTTTTTTTTAAACTTTAATCAATTGAGTTGTTTCCAACAGCCATAATATAAAACCCTACTTACTACCGAGAAGCACTTTGGTCGGAAAAGCGATAGTATTTGAAATGCATGCTAAATTGATGTTGAATTGAAACGTGACGATTAGTGATAGACAAAGATGTTTTAGCTTTTCTTGCATTTTTAACATTTGCGTACATTTTCTTATCGCATAAACTGGGGAATAATTTCTAAGAGAAAATATACAAAGTTTTTACAAATTATTTTTGCTGTCGGTGCATTATTACTACACAAAACTATAAAATGTTAAACTTGCACAAAATTTAAACGATTGCTATAAAATTTGTTATTATCATTCAAATTTTGAACTCAAAGTTTCTGTGTACAAATAAATACAAAAATAACGAGTTTCAATCAGTAAATCATCCACGTAATGTTAAAAATGCAAGAAAAGCTAAAACATCTTTGTCTATCACTAATCGTCACGTTTCAATTCATCATATTCAAAATATAACACAAAATACAGTTTTTTTGAATGAAAGCTTTATCGGCTGAAATAACGTTTCAAAAAGCTCTTTACTCTTTTTTTCAGCATAAGAAAAATATAAAACCAACCAGTAAACGAGGTTAACCCGGGAACAAAAAATCCTTTCAAGTGATATTTTAACGCTGTAAAACAACAAAATGGTAGTTTTGTTTTGTTCTATCGATTTTTCACTAATGGTGCCTTAAAAATGGCGAAACATGCCATTTTTTCACTTTGGCAACGCAAATTTATGTAACATCCAATTCCGTTCTTTATCCGAGGATCAAGTTTGAAAATTATTTTTACAATCTTTTATCGAGTTTGAAATAGCATCAAACGAATTCTAAGAATAAGTTTTCTTTAATCAAATTCAAAAGCGTTCTAGCGCTAGAGAGCAAAACATTTTCTCATTTTAATACTAAAAGATATTTCCAGGTTCTCATTTTTTGTCATTTTTTTCTAAAAAGAATTTATCTATTCAACTTAATTTCAAGATACAGATTGTGAAAATATACGCATTTTTAACTCTTACGGACTTGAAATTAAGATAGAATCTGTCCAAAAACGTTTTGTTTTTTGTTAATTCTTAGTGGTCATTCCAATGGTGACTTATTTTATCTTTTTTGTTCTTTACCGGTTAGACCTTATAATTTATTCGTCAATGGGTAATGTTTTATCTACAGAAAAAAATAACTAAGTTACAAAGGCAAACCATAAATTGATTTTAGGGCGTTTTGCAATTACCGGGTAATTATTACCCTCACAATTGGTAGTCTACAAAGCTCATGTACTAAAAAATCGACGAATGTTCTCAGAATAAGGGGAGTGATTATATAAAGTTTAGAAAGATGTGAAATGATTGAGGGGCAATAAAGCATGACATTTTCACAAAATTTCTGAATTTTCATACAAGTTTTTTACACACTATATGAGTCAAATAAAAATAGAAAAACCAATCGGATTACTAGAAGAAATTGTTGTCTATGCTTTATTTGAATTATAAACTCTATGTGGCTGTGATTGATTTACCGATTTAGCCAATCAGGGCCCTGCAAAGCCAATGTGATGATCTCTGTATTCTCATTTTAGATTGAGGGGGTAGTACGTATATGTAGTAAGTGAAAATTTCTTTCCTGAGTCTTGCATAAAATTGTTTAATGAGTAATTATCGCTCTTTTCACAAAATATTGATCTCCACCCTGTGTGCGGTCGAGAATCAAGATTCAAATGTAGGCGTAATGATGAGAAGCACATCCAGCCAGTCACATAACCGCATTAAGTATCATTCAAATCTCAACTACCAGCCGCATACGGAGTAGAAACCCAAAGGAGTCATATCAAATACGAATTAAAGAAAGTGGCGCAGTAGAGAATTATAGCTTTTTAACCCTCTCACACATAAAACGCCATTCTGGGACGTTACCCCCGTAGCGCTTATCACGGGAAAAGTAAAAGTGTTTGTAACTTCACTGTTTTTTAGTCATTGAGATTAAGGATAGACCTAACTTTTTTAACTTTTTAATTTACATTTTGACTTCATTAAGCCCGTAGAATAATGACTTTGATAAAATGACTTTTAACCTATGCAATCATTTCTGGGAAAATGAGAGACGACAGAAGAAAAATTAATGATGGAGGAGATCCAGAATTAAATATT
>SCLH01001412.1:1364-21068 GCA_004367855.1 Oikopleura vanhoeffeni
CAAAAAATAGAGGTGATCTTCAGGGCATTTACAGTGTTTTTTAATTTTTTGGTAAAGTATTTCGAGTTGAATTTTGAGTTCAATCAATTTTTGGGATTTCTCTTTCAGTTCATATTTTAGCTTACGCTTTCTTAGTCGAAAGATTTCGGCTGCTTTTAAACCAATTTGTTTCTTATTTGTGTTTAAAATTCTTAGAAAACTTGGGCATAAATTTTCTTCGATGCATACGTGAATATAATTCAGTGCTTGCTGTGCTTTGTGTTCGGACTGGAACTTGTAAAAAGTTTGTCGTAGCAGAGGAGTGTTCTCAAAGTGTTTTCTTGAAGTCTCTGCGTGTAGTATATTATTTAAAAACATAGTATCTAACGTTTCAATTTATTTTATCATTTTCAAAGATGTGAATTTTTTTAACAAGTTTCAGTTTAACACTAAGACAGCGGTATACTAGAATTTTGCAAAAGTTTTCAATAAATTACAGACAAAAAAATTGTTGAAAACATGTTGAAAATATAAAATATTTGATAGGAAACGTTTGAAATGAGAGAAATGGCATTTTGAATTTTTTGAATTCAATAAATTGATAGTTAACTAAACTTT
Source organism: Oikopleura vanhoeffeni (assembly GCA_004367855.1). Taxonomy (NCBI): domain Eukaryota; kingdom Metazoa; phylum Chordata; class Appendicularia; order Copelata; family Oikopleuridae; genus Oikopleura; species Oikopleura vanhoeffeni. The sequence continues at coordinate 1,962 of SCLH01001412.1, forward strand.
AAAAAGATCGCTGATAAACTCGACGAGGAAACGTTTAACGCCAAAGATGATGGAAATACAAGTAGATCAAAAGTTTCGAAATTGATGGATTTAATCACTGAGTTGAAATCTTCGTCTGAGCAAGATTACTTTTTTGTTGAAGAACTGGAAGAAACTGATAAAAACTTACAATTTTTAAAAACTGATGAGAAAAAAATAAGAAATCGTAAATTAAGTCCCGATGAATTATCATATTTTGTCAAAAGTAAGTGAAATGTGCTGTATTTGATATAATCTTGACTTTGAGAAATGATGAAAAGCTTAACTTATGAAGATTTAGACTGTTGAATCAGAAATTGAAAATTCTAGAATTTACAAAACAAGATTTTGTGTACCACGTGAAACGAGGTTATACAGAATGACTCATACTATACCGTATACATTATTATTTTAATAATGTGGTGTAAAAATTTCAAAACTTACTGTTTGGGTAAATGATAAGCCAAGAAATTTTTTTGAATTGGATTTTAGTTCAATCTATTGGTGAAAATTGCAAATAAAAAAAAAATCGGCAAAAATTGTATGTATTAGCTTATTGAAAAAGGAATAAATTTGAGAATAGGATCCAATTTGTTTATAAAAGCCAGATTTTCACTACTGGAATTAACAATTTAAAAATTTCGATCCTTAAAAAATGGCTCTGTCCCTCCAAGGGATATTTTTTTCGTGATGACATGTTAGGCCTGACGAATAACTTCAATTTTGATGGAAAAAACTCAACGACAAATTAAATGGTCCAATCCGGGTAGCGGATTCTGATCGTTAAATTTTTTATAAGTTCTTCTGGATTAAAGATATTTTACGTATCCGAAAATGGTTTCATCAATATTTTAAGTATCTCAAATTTGAATGAAATGTTTTAATTCAATTTTACTGTTCTGTTAATTAAAACTTTAAGAATTATGGAAAGCCCGACTCACATCTCAGGAAAAATCACTGGATTGGCCTTATTTCATACAGGCTGAATTCAAAGCTCGTTACAACGAATCGGCCTCAGAATTCGGCTTTTCACTATTTCATTCCCTCAAAAAACAGAAAGCGAAACATCCACATTTTGAAATGTAAGTTCCATATGGCAGGAGTCCGTGCTTGAAACAGATCTTGATATGGGCTTCTAATGATATAATTTTTAAAAAATTCGTTTTATTTCATTAAGAGGGTAGTCAACGGAAATTATTTCTTTCGACCTTAATCCAGAGAAGTCAAAAGTTCATATTTTTTTAATTTTGATTTGATAAGCGGTATTTTTAGAGTTCTAACTACTCCACAAAGTACTATTCTAGAAATAAATAATTTTTGTTGGAACCTAAAGTGAAAGTTTTAATGCTTAGTAAATTTGGAATTAAACTTCCGAATAAGCCAGTTTTTAGGATAGTGTTTTGAGTACAATTTGCAAGAAAAATTAGCCTTCTAGACATATCTGGAGCTGAAATATTTTCTTGGGAGTGAAATTTCAAAATATCCTATTTCGATATTAGTATGAATACAATTATATGGTTCAAAGCAATCATCTAATTAGCCCCAATCAAAACCCGTAAATAGGCCGTAATAGACCGATTTCATTGGTCAGATTAGGAAAAGATCAACAATCAAATGCTCAGATTTCGCATTTTTTCAAAATAGTTAGGATTTGTATCTCGAGGTCCGTTGATCCATATGCTTGCACAAAATACATAATTTGTGAAAATCATGCAGAGTGGTACTCTCATACCATATATTCCTTGATATTGTAATAATAATCAATAATTTCATTGAATCAGGAAAACTAACAATTTTTCCTAAAAACGATATTTCTGAATATTTCAAACTTATTTAGAAATATTTTATGATTCCCAACATATATAGTCATCACACAAAAGTATTGAGTAGAACAGAGCATGCGCAGTTATTGAGATAAAATACAGCCTGAGTTTTTTTGAATGGGCCATTTTTTTCTCCAGTCGGCTAGACAAAAAATGACCCAATTCAGCTTTTGTAGTTTTGGGCCATTTTTTCTCCAGTCAAACGCTGTCTAGCCGACTGAAGAAAAAAATTGCCCAATTTAAAAAACTCAGGCTGTATATTTCCTGGTGCTTACCATAAAGTAGTATCACGTGGTTTAAATAACCTTGCTTTTCAAACATTTTTTTCTAGAATTAAACTTAAATTTTCTAAAATATGAAATTTTTTTTCAAAAATTCAACTCTTCAACTTGATCATAAATAAAGATTGAAGGTTGATTCTATAAAAGTTTTCTGAAAACAGCGCTCAAAGTAAAGCTTCCTGAAAGGCTTTCGTGCCTCGGTGGAAATTTTTGTTTTATGCTTCGGAAGGTGAAGGTCAAATTCAAATTTTCGAATAATTTTTCTATCTACCAAATGTAGCTTTTTGAATTTATTTGTAATTTCAAAATCCCGACTTTGGCGTCAAAAATCATAATTAAATTTAATGAATTCGCCAAAAAAAACTTACGGACTTTCACGATTTTTAACTGAAATAATTCTTGTGCCAATATCATCAAATGTGCTTATATCGACGATGTTGCCGAAATCGCCATATTTTTTTATCATACATCTTTATATCTCAAATTTCTTTTTCGCGTCTTGAATGACGTCATTTTCAGAATTGAATTTACCAAATCCAGTCTTTCCACCTTTTATTTTATTGCCTTTGGTGGAGTATCTAATTCTACGTATTTTGGTGATTTGCTTCATACGAATTTATTGTCAAACTCTTTATAAAATTAAAAATTGTTCGACATATGACGTTATTTTGAACGCCTAAGCGTTTTTTTATCTTTTGAACCACATTTTTTATTTTTGTCTTCATATTGACAAAGGTGCCAACATCGTCGAATTTTTTTGACAAGAAACTTTCGGCGATATTTGCTTCCCCCCCTGTGACAAATGAATTTCATTTTTGAAGGCAAGAGCACAATTCATAACTGACACATGACGATCTAATAAAAACTAGATTCAAGAAAGTGAATTCAAGATTTTGAGCAATCATTAAACAAAATCATTACCAAATATGGGTGGAGCTAAAATTTAACCGAGACAAGAAAAATAGACACATCTTTCAGCATCAACCACTTCATTTTCGTTCTTTCAAGCTAAAAATTTAGTTTATTCGGAATAATAACTGGGGCTAAAGACGAATCCGAATACACTAGGATTATCGAGCAGACGGCAGACTTCTTGAATCAAATAACAGTTAAAGACAAAGAAAATACAGGCGCAATAACTCTGGAAGACCTTCAACCTATTATGAATAAACTTTTTAAACTCAAACCAGACTCTCAATTGGAAGAAATAAAAGCCCTCAGTGACGAGGGAATCGTAAGTGCGAAAAATCAAGGGAGATTGGCAATAAGTGTAGTTCAAATGGTGAATTATTAGCAAATTGAAACTCGTCTTTTTAAATTTTATAGGTTGTCCGCAGCCAAGCAAATTTGTTCAATCAAATATTTTCAGATTAAACATTTTACGACAAATTATTTTACTGATTATGAAAATAACCATTTTTGGGAATTTTAATACTAAAAGCTTTTTTTTATAAGATAAAATTATTAACAAATCAGAATCCAGAAAATTTGTCGTCTTTCAACAAAATTTTATTTTTTTGATTCGTTAATATATTTCGATGTATTATTTTCGTCAAATTTTTTCGGCCTTTTTATATTTTTATTTTTTCAAATTCTTAAATTATAATGCCGAATATCAGCTTGATTGCCCTCCAGCGCACCCAATATACTTTGCTGAGGTGAGAAATTTTCATCATCATTATCTCAATCATTTTTTTTTGTACATTTAAATATTTTGGAACGCTTAATTGGGCTAAATAGGGCTTAAGTTAAGTTTATTTTTCTTTAGTTTATTATTTGTCGAACGACAATTTTTTTTTAAAATGAACATAAAAATTGCTTAATAACTAATGTTTATACGGTATAAATTGTACCATATAACTTTAACCATCACAGGTGGCCCTGGAACTGAATTTTATTCTCCAGCAGAATTTTTATATTTTTCTAATTAAGGCCAAATTTTCAAATTCAACAAAATTGGTGTACATAATCTAAGTACATTATCGCCGATAATTAAATTTAATTTATCGGTGTACATATCGGTGTTTATTTATTTGTTTAAGATATAATTTTACAAGTTTTTAACAGATATAAATGTTAATTCAGTTAGAATATACAGACAAATTCGCTGATGGTCCTGCTGGGACTCCGTCAATAATTTTCGATCTGCTCTATACGCAAGATAAACGAAGCAAAGCTGAATACATCAGTCAGATCTCGCTGCAGCTTGAAGGAATTGATACTGTGTCAGTTTCAGAGGCAAAAATTGCGTTTATGTCAATCGATCCCGGAATAAATGCGAATATTATCAACCAGTATATCAAGGTAAACAATAGTTTAATGGGAATATTCATCAAGAATGAGACTCTGTATTTTGGTCTCTAGTATATCTTCAATACCGGAAGAGGGGTCTTTTTCCGGACCCTCTTCTGGGATTTAAGATATCTTTCTGTCAATTGAACTGCCTCCTAGTAGTTAATAGGGTGTTTGCACCGTTTATATTTTTTTGATGATTTTCTCATGAGTATATAAAATTGACTCAGAAACCTCCAAAAACGATTTTTTGACCAAAATTGTAAAAAAGGTCGGTTTCAAGGGTAAAAAAAAATTTTAGAATCAAATTTGAATACCACTTTTACGGCACTATGGTTTATCCCGGTGGCGATATACTTTTATATTGTCCCAAGATATCGATTTCGGCTAAAATTTCAAAGAATTTGTCCTTTAGATCGTTCAAAATCACCATACATGTTCCAAGAAAATTGAAATTTTTTTCGAATTCAGCTCAATTGTTTTTTGTTATGTGGTTGTTTTGAACTATCTAAGAATTCATCAAATCGATTCTTTGCAAGTTCAACCGCCGAAACAACTTACAGTTTATTCAAAATGTCAAAATTTATTGGCTTTTAAATTGTTTTGGTTAAATTTGAAAAAAAACATTTTTAAGCATGGTCTTGGAGAAGAAGAGAAGTTGACAACAGAATTCTTTTTGAAGAATTTAGCCGATGCACCTGTTTATAGAGTTTCAGCCGCTGTAGATTTTTGACTTTAATTTTCTGCCTATTTAATTATTTTTATAAATACATTTACTATTTTTATAGCAAACATACCAAAAAATTGACGTTAAGGGGGTTGGTGTCGGTTTTTTTGAGGCCTTTATAGAATTAATTTATGATAAATTAATATCGGTTATGACTAAAGTTGACCCGAGAAATCTCGTGGTGACAATTATTTCATTCAAAACAATCAAGAAAAAAATATAAATTTTAACTGTTCATGAACGATCTAATGAAATCGTGGCTTTTCATGATTTTTTGAAAAATAACTAATAATAACAAAACTTGAATTGTATTCGAAATATTTCTTATGAAACCGTAGTTACTAGTTACTGGTTTATCAAGCGGCCAAATTGAACCGGTTGGTTCTTCATCGGAAACTATTTTCCCAATTAAGAATGAATGAAGAGTGAAATTGAGCATATATCGATAGCAGTCCAAGATCCATACACCACTGGTTTACAAACCCGCCCAACCATGCATAAATTTAAAATTTCTATAGAACATAGCAAATTCCAGCTTGTTTAAATAATTATTGCTTAATTAAATTGAAAAGTCGTAGCATCAATGATGCTGCATCATTTATTACCAGCTAAAAAGATCGACCAGCTTACCGATATCCCCTTAGGGAGTAGATTGTTAAATTCTGGTTTGGTCTAGTACATTATGTACGTTAAGTAGTACCAATGTACTAGACCTAATCATAATTTAACAATCTACTTCCTAAGGGGATATATAAGTCAAAACGACAGATCATCAAAATCGAGACACTCCAAGATATTTTTATCCAAAAACCATAATTTTTCGAGAATACTATCCCCGATATTTTAATTTCGAATCTGCATCGTGAGGTCCGAGTTTTAACGTAGGCGATATAGATATCATAACATTTTCTCTTTTTTTGAGCGTATATCCGTTTCTCAACGGAACTACATCTCAAAAACATTTACTAACTCTATAGTTCGTGTTCGAATCCCACTGATGTTGTTTCACTTATTGCGTTTCATACAAGACAGTCTTAGTGATTAATAATTGATAAGACACTGATCAAATTTAGGGGTCGATAGTGAAATGTATAAAAAGCGAAATGTATAAATTTGAGATTTTGAACATGAACAGGCAAGAACAAGAGTTCTAGACCATAAAATTCCGATGTTTTCGCTGGACCAGATTATTGAGATTAAATTCTTCAAATTGATAGAAAAAATATTTTTTGCGTCACCCAATTATTTTGCAATGACAGCATGAAAAATACAGATTTTGGTACATTTACAAAATGTTTAGCAAATTTATATTTTGATTCGGCTATGGAAAATAATATTTTTCTATCATTTCGAAGAATTCGATCTCAATAATCTGATCCAGCAAAAACACTGGGATTTTATGCTCTAGAACTCTTGTTCTTGCCTGTTCATGTTCAAAATCTAACATTTATACATTTCACTTTCTATACATTTCACTATCGACCCCAAATTTAGCCGTCCCAATATCAAGCACCCTTGCCTATAATCGCACTCACGAAAATCAGTGAGACAACATGAGGAGGATTCGAACACACGCTATAGATATAGTAAACGTTTTTGAGATGGAGTTCCGTTGGGTGAAGGATATATATTTTCCTTCTTCTTATCGGTTAGCTGAGTTTTCTTGGAACTTCGGTAACGAAAAGGCAGAAAAAGTATTTTTGTGAATGTTTTTTTCGTAAATAGGTGTCAATGCAGGTACAGTTATCAAATAGGCATATGCTTTATAATAAGCTTTATATATCCTTTTAACAACCTTTTGTCAATCTATGATGTGCGGGCTGAGGGAGCCAATCCTGACACTGCTGAGACCGCTTCCAGCAACTCATGAGGCGGCTTTTCAACCCACACATCGTATATTAACAAAAGGTTGTTAAAGGGATATAAAATAAAAATGATACAGAAAATATACACATATTTTACAACTTTTGAAAATCGACTGGTTTTTTCAGTTTATGTTGAACATTTTTTCTAAATGGAATTATGTTTCAAATTTTTCGAAAACTCTGATTAAACCGGCGAAAAGACAAATTTTTTTCAAGTTCTTAAATTATATTTTTTTCGAATTTCTGCCTCATTTCTTTTAAGATTTCTCATCATTGCCTTTGCATATTTGACAGACTGAGTAAAATCACCAAAATTTTGTTTCCCATCAGTTATTTGACTCCTTATTAATGTATTATCGAATTTCATCAAAGAATCTTCAAATTTCAAAGAAGATTTCAAAATAACTTTTTTGTTCAATTCTGCCATTTGAGCAACTAATTTTGTCTTAAATTTCGTTTTTAAGTTTTTGTCTTTCTCTACAAAATTATAAATTTTATCTGTTTCAAATGTATATTTTTTGATTTCGATCGTTGATAATCCTTCTTGCAAAAGCTGTTTTTGAGACTTTCGCCAAGGTTTCCAAACTCCTTCATGCAAAATAGGGTTGCTGTTCATGTCGTATTCAGGATATCGGACGTTTTCGCTCTCATCCTTAAAAAAAAATATAATATTAATAGGCTAACCATGGTTTTCAAAATCAAGATTCAACAAAATAAAAAACTGTGACAAACATAAAATTCAGGAAAACTAGAAAAGATATCGACTGTCGATAATCGACAAACGTTTTCACAAATATTTTGAGTTTTAATGTTCATCACGTGACCTGCAGTCAGCAATCACAGTTCCAATTATCAAAATATTAGAAGGGTCTTTAACTGCTCGGACCGAGGAGACAAGTGCCAAAGTTAAACAAAGGTGTTCAGAAATTTTGGAATTTTTTTTGTTTTAAATTTTACGAAAAAATGGGTTTTAAAAGTTAAAAAAACCGAATTGATTCAGATTAATTCGTCGCCTTTGACCCAGAATGCTTGTTTTTCCTTGATTAAAGATATTAAATGATGCGAATCAAAGCTTAAACTTATCTTTCGATATTCATTCAGCGTCATAACTGTGATGTCAAAAAAGATAGTGACCAATCAAATCACACGATTTCTAAAATAAGTTGGAAATCGTGTCATTAGATTGGTCACTATACTTTCCTACGTCACAGTTAGGTCGTTGAGTAACTATTCATACCGAAGTCTAATTTTCGATATGCATACTTGATTCATATCCAAAACTCTTTATCGCTTCATCACACTTTTATTAATACCCCGGCCATGATGAGCAAACGTAGTGTGTTTTTAAGTAGTAAGGCCGGAATATTAACCAAAGTGTGACAAAGGGATATTCATACATGTTTCTTGTCTAGTTCCGTGAAATTGATACTGCTTAGGTGGCTCACGATCAAAAAAGATATTTTCAAAATAGTTTTTCTCCGAATTTTGCCAATGTACTAAAATTAATTTTCGAGAAGAACATTTTTCCTGAAAATGATGTACTTTCTCGTGAAAAATTATTCAATACCTGATAGTCAGCCAATTTTTTCAGCATTATATTGACAATTTTTAGATTTTCATCTGAAATTTCATTTTTTTCGGTCGGATCAGCGTCAATATTGTATAACTCCACTAGTTTTTCATTTTTATAAAATGGTAAATGGCCTTTTGTCGCTATTTTCCGCTCATAGTAAGAATGGTTAAACTGCACTTGAATTTTATCGAAACTTATAAATTCTTGATCACTTCCACCAGAACCTTCGCCATATCCTGTTTCGCCAGATCCATGATAATCGTCTCTCAAGCTTTGGTATACTATCAGAAGGTTAAAAATGTACTTATTTGTCTAGGCGAAATTTTTAATTTCGTTTTAGTTTGTCTATGCGCGATAAAAGTCGCCTTCGAAAATTGACGAAAATGGTAGTTTCGGTCTCGAACCCTAAAAAGCTTGCTTCAACCACCCCTATAAATAAAAGTATATATTTTTAATAAACTAAATATTAAGTGTACACTTAATATAATTGTGGATATTATATTTACTCAAGGCGGCTAGACAGCCAAATTTCAGTCAATTTTCACTGTACAGCCCCTGGAGAAAAAATCTGACCATTGAAAAAAACACAAGCACTCAAGAAAATCCTAACTTTAACGTCAAATAAATATTTGACGGAAAAATAACTTTGACGAAACATTATTTTGACCAAAATGTATCTGACAAACAATGTTGTTGACAAAAAACTTCTAGACGAAAATTTTTTTATGGCGTAAAAATTATTTTTTCAAAAACAATGTTGACGAAAAATTATGCTTCACACCTATCGTTTATTTATGGCCAGTCGATCACAGGCGCTTGTTCAAAAGCGTGGTGCGGGAAAAACATTTCGGCGACGTTACCAAATTGTTGCACATTCTGAATAATTTGAAACCGAAAGATAATATTCTTAAAAAAACTTGACCCAAAATATGATTTTTCCTTAACCAAATTTTTAATTAACCAACCTGGTTCCATAAACTTTGGTCGAAGATCTACCGTTTTGAAGTAATCAATATTTGGTAGCCCAATATATTCAAAAATATGATTCTTGCCTTCCAATAATTGTGTGTCAGGTACTTGCCATCCTTCTTTTTCTCCTGATTGGAGTCCCGTGAATATTTTCCACTTTCCCCATCTCAAGGCGGCTTTCATGCTGACATTGAATTCTCGGCCATAAACTGCAGGAAATTGCCGAAAATCGATTTTGCTTGAGATTTCTAGGGGGTCAAGGGCGTGGAGAATTTCAGTTCTTTGGTTACTACTTCTACTGAAAATTGATCGGACTTGAGAAACGCCGTCAAGAGGTTTTCCGTCATAATCTGATACCTGAAAAGATTCCAGTTAATGTTTTTGCTCTTATTACTGGTAGCATTATCTGTTTTGTATGGGCCATACAGTATGGCCCAATGAAAAATAACGGATGAGGTTAATTTTTCTAACTTGAAAAGATTATTACTACAAGTCTGACTTATCTAACTATTTGATCCTTTGGTATTTGTTCTTTAAACACTTATAAACACGTTTGAACCCATAAAAGTTGTCTTTATTCGGTTAAATAAGTTATTCAAAAACTTATTTTCCTATTGTCAAAAAACAACATATAAAAACTGGTTTTTTAAATGACTTAAATTCGGTGGTTGCAACAACTTCATAATCTTAAAAATATATCTGAAATAATTTGTTATTTGATTAACGATTAAAAAGTTTCAATTTTTACGTCACCGTGTTTTTTATCTGAAATCTAAGTATGAACAAGACCGCTCAAGGAAAACGTTGGCATCTCACATGTGTATGCAAAAAACAAAACTGGCCATTTTTCAAAAATTATGCAGATAATTTTATATCAATTAATTTGAAAATTTTTAAACAAGAAATGTGGTTGACTTTCAAATATTTTTACTTTTAATTACATAAAAGCACTTTACCTTACATCCAGCTAAATGTAAAACGTTTGGGAACCATCAGTAATATGCAAGAAGATTATTTGAAAATTTTCTTCCCATGGCGATGAACAGATAAAAGAGGCGAAGAACAAATCCAGCAGATCGAATTCCTCCTTCATAGTTTGATCCTTTATCGCCTCTAAGTGGCCAATTTGAAGCACCTATTACGAGGTATACTTTTTACATTCGTCGATTTTCGAAAACAACTATCTAAAACTAAAGAATAATGTGTTTTTTCATTATGCTAACATTTTATTTATAATTGACTACAATACATGTTTAATTATGAAAGTGTATTTCTGATGAAGTTTGTTATATCAACACACTCATATTTTAATTTTATTTACTCAGAGAGGTTTTCATGTCTACGAAATTTTTATACCGTGCAGTTGAGTGAAAATGAGATATTTTTTCGATTTATGAGTTATCTTTAAATAAATGGCAAAATTTCGACTAATGAAAACCCGTTTAATGTCATCAAAAAATAAAATTTAATACAGTATGTGTTTTTTTTACTTGAGAAATGAAAATTTTCATTAAGGTAATTACGGCCAATAAAAAAGGTAACTTGATGGATTATATTTTCAAACCCTTGACATCGGTTATAGCTTGGCTTTCGAAATAAAATCCACCTAGTTACCATTTTTAATTGGCCGTAATTACCTAAATGACAATTTTCATTTCGCAAGTGAAATAAACACATACTGTAGGTGAAAATAGCGTCAAATTTTTTTTAAAATTGGTCGATTATGGTGCGAACAAACGATGAAAAACCAATTACAGAAAATATATCAATTATTTTCATTTCAGGCGTAAACGTCCGTTTAATGGCCATTTCACCTCAACTTCATTGTTGAAAAAAAAGGAATTAAAATAACGAAACAATTATTAATGAAAAAAGTATACCTCCCTATTTTTGAATTACCACCGTTATCGGATGAAAATACGGCAATCGTATTTTCCCAAAATCCATTTTCTTTGAAACTTTTTACAATATGGGCGACCGAATAATCCATGGCTGTAACCATTCCGTCGTAAACTTGGCGGTTTTTGTTTTTTAGATTTCGATAAATGTTTACAAATTCATCAGGAGCTGCGACAGTTAACAAATGATAAGTTAAAATTTCAAATTTATTTTTTGATAAAAGTTTATCAATTATGTTTATATCAATTGCAAATTTTTTGTAGCCTTTATTAACCACGAAATACGTACGCAGAGCTGTTACTATCGAAACCTAAATTTCGATGATTTTTTCTCTTCCAAAACGTCTTCTTAGTCCTGAAAATCCATAAATTTTGATTAAACTGCTAACAAGCGATACAAAATATTTTAAAAATGATTAAAAAGTACATTTCGAACGCTGTATCGGATTAAAAATGCAACCAGCTTATTTTAAATTATCCATTTTTTCAGTAAAAAAACTATAAGAATAAAATTATCGGTTCACAGAATTTTCTAAAAACTGGAGACAAGACTAATTCAAGCACAAAAATGAGAATGAAATTTTTTTTTGATTACAAGTTTGGCCAGACGGCGAGTTCAAAAGTCGGGAAATGAGCCATTTTGAGCAAAATTAAAGACCATTCTTATGTAACCATTCTTGGTAACCACTCATCCGATTTTTGTCTTTTTATACGATAATATAATGTGGGACTCACCGATTTCGATACAAATGTAAATTAAGGGTCAGCGGTCGCAATGTTTTTAGACCTCAAAGTGCCTTATAAACATTACAACCGCTTCCCCCCTTAATTTAAATTTGTATCGAAATCGAATCAGCCACAACCGAATCTCACATAATATCATCGTATAAAAAGACCAAAATAAAAAATTGGATGTGTGGTTACCGAGAATGCTTACAAAAAAATGGTCTTTAATTTCGCTCAAAATAGCTCATTTCCCGACTTGAAACTGGCCGCCTGACCGAACTTGTTATCAAAAAGAAGCAAAAATATTTCCATTTTAATTTTTTTGCTTTAATTAGTCTGGCCTCGAGTTTTTAGGAAATTCTATGAACCGATCAGTACCCCCTTAGTGCGAATGTCGAATAAATTTTGAGACTTCGAAAATATTTTTTTTAATCACGGAATTTGGAAATATAAATTCATTATTTTTAAAAACATGATTAAACAAACATTTAGAAAACCATTTTTATGTGACTGATCAGACGTATGGTTGTTCCTTAGCTAAAATGAGTTTATTGCTTTGTTGATTAACAACATGGTTAAAAACATCTTGTCTTTTAGTTTTAGGGAGCCGTACAGTATGATTATGATGATAAATTGAAAGGTAAGATAAATATGTTTTTAAAAACATCTCCGTGGAAAATGAAATACCATTTTGTACTTAAATTCGAGAAGGATATAAATTATAATATGTTCAACCTAGAGAAGATGAAAACATCGTGATTTCAAATGGCCGATTTATTATAAAACTCAAGTTTTGTTACTTAACATATTCGGACTTTTCTCGTGCGACCTTTTTGCAAAGCTGGGTTTTTAAACTGTCACATTTACATGCTTATATAGCCGGAAATTTTCAGTCAGAAATAAATTCTAGGAGATGAGTTGAAAGACAAAAATTGATTTAATTTAAAAATCATCGCTTTTTTAGTGGAGCATAAGAAAATTTTTGATCATGATTAAAATCAAATTTTATATTCACCATGTTTATTGCAGTGAGTTTTCTTTATAAAAAATGGTATCAAAATGTTTTTATTGATTTAATTTTATATTGCTTAAAAATAAATTTTGGTTTATCTTATTGATCCAAAACACAGTTTAGCAAATGTACTTTATATTCCACCCAAAGTTTCAGCCTACTGCTGGTTTGGGAAATTTTTATATAATTCTGGCTCATCCGATTACGTTTTAAAATCGCTCAAACTGAGCACAAATATTCAGTGAATAATATAATTAAATAAAATTGCTCCGAATCGGATCATTTTCAGATTTTATTCTGAGATGACTTAAATTGATTAATTATCTGTTTTCATGAAAAATTTTAATTTTTAGTCTGATTCGGACCATTCCTTAATTTATTTTTTCTTTAATATCCCCTATTCACAATTTTGTGAATATCCCGGCCCTGATTAGGAAACGTAGTGTGTTTTGAAATAGTAGGGCCGGGATATTCACAAAAGTGTGAATAGGGGATATTAGTGCTCAATTTGAGCTATCTAAGAACTCAATGGGATAAGTCGTTTCGAAAAGCAAATTATATAAAAGTGTGGGCTGAAAAAGTAGCATGAAATCTCTAACAAGTACCGTAATAGATATGTCTTAATTATTTTAAAAATTATAATGTAGTATGTTATGTGTTAGTTGGGAATTAAAGAGAAGGGTCTTGAGATTGATTTTTAATAATTAACGAATAATATTTGCGTTCCATGCATTTCAATTTTGAGACCCTTCCGGAGCAAAAAATTAACATGCCGAGACTTAACGAAATATTTAATCACGTCTCAAATTGTTATTTAAAAATGTTTTACAGGGAGGGCAATATCTCCGGCTCAATATCGCCGAATTTGCCAATATCTCCGAAATTTTTCGGCAAAAAAAATCCCGATATGTAGGCCCCGAGTACAAAAGAGGTGCCCAATATCAGCGAAATTTTCGAGAAAAAAACTTTTGGCGATATTGCCCCCCCCCCTGAATTCCATGACTTTAGTCTGATTATTCAAAAAAGTAAACTTTTAATACATACTGTAATTATAAACTGATGTGCTAAATTTTGTTCACACCCTGGTGATGCCCGACCTTTCGAATGAATGATAATAAAAGATAATGAAATTTATTACGTTTGATAAAAATATCTAATGAAACCCATGAAAGAATTGAAATGGTCTTTATCTATTGATTTTGTTTCGCTTAAGTGCTCGTACACAAAATAATTAATGTATATTTGTTAACTGTATTTTTTCTCACTTCTCACGATGTTATGAACCTGAACCTTTAAAAAAAACAATTGACTTATTATATAATACACATGTCTCAAACAACCCTACAATTAATTAATTGATTGGTTGTCATCGAAAATCGTCGACTCTTGGTAAAGGGTCTTTCTTCACGCTTTTTTGCATTTTCGTTGCGTGAAGAAAACCCCAGTTTTCTTCACGCATTTTTGATGCGTGAAGCAAAATCTCAGTTTTCTTCACGCATTTTTTAAAAATTTCTAGATAAAAATATTTTCGATTAAAAGTTTTATTTTATTTCTATGAACGTTTTAAAAATAGAAATAAGTGATAATTTCGATTTGACAGAAAAACTGCAAAACACAACCCTTCATTTCACTTCCAACACCCGGCTTCGGCACCCACTAGCTGAGCCTTTCCCAACAAACGCTTTTGCATAGGTTTTTACAGTGTACACTGGGCACGAGTTAACCTAACCCTTATTTTAACTCTTTCAAAAAAGGATTGTATTTTGTGTATATAGAAGATTATTGTGTACACTTAGGGCATGGCAAAAATATATATCGGAAAAACCTAGAGTTGGTAGTAAAAAAATAATGTTTTCACCCAAACCCTTTTCTTCATGACTAACAGTTTTTCATGATTTTTTACTGTGTACACAGGACACAATCTTACCTAACTCTAATTTTAACCCGTTTAGCATTTAATTTAACAATTAACAGTTTAAAATTCATAACAAATCAATAATGTGAGTTGCAAAATCTTTTCGAAATGCGTGAAGAAAATTCTCAAAAACGTAGGTTTTCTTCACGCGCGTGAAGAAAATTCTCAAAAACGTAGGGTTTCTTTACGCACAATGCGTGAAGAAACGCCCGAGACCCGGGTCACCCGACTCTGATCGGTTCGTTTTTGAGAAACCGAGAAAAATAAATTTTTCGAGCAATCATTTTTAAATTTCTAGGTTCCAAATCGATGGAATATCTTTATTGGTTTATTAATAACCCGTAATACAGAAATAACTCAGTAAATACATATTACATACTGCTTCCAGTATATGTGGCAGTCAATGAGACTCGAACTCGAGACCTAATGAATTGACATTAAGAACGAAACGATCTCTTCACCTATACTGGAAGCAGTATGTAATCTGTATTTACTGAGTTATTTCTGTATTACGGGTTATTAATAAACCATATATTATATTTGCAACCCAATTTAAAAAAAAATATCTTAATTATACTGTTCGTCAAATTATCTTATAACGTCATCCTCAGATTTCAGCTCCCGAATTGACCAAAATTCCGTTTGTGTCATTAGTTTTATGTCAGCTTAATGATACAAATCTAATAATAAAAAAACATTGTTCTGTTTAAAATGTAATAATAAATATATGATTCATTAGGATGAACTTTTTAATTGTTTAAGAAATGGAAAAATACTGCTTTGTCTGTGTTTCTCGAATAAATATTTGTTTTTTAAATACAATNAAAAAAATTCTCAAAAACGTAGGTTTTCTTCACGCGCGTGAAGAAAATTCTCAAAAACGTAGGGTTTCTTCACGCACAATGCGTGAACAAACGCCCGAGACCCGACTCTGATCGGTTCGTTTTTGAGGAACCGAGAAAAATAAATTTTTCGAGCAATCATTTTTAAATTTCTAGGTTCCAAATCGATGGAATATCTTTATTTTACTGTTCGTGAAATTATCTTATAACGTCATCCTCAGATTTCAGCTCCCGAATGGACCAAAATGCCGTTTGTGTCATTAGTTTAATGTCAGCTTAATGATACAAATCTAATAATAAAAAAACATTGTTCTGTTTAAAATTTAATAATAAATATATGATTTATTAGGATGAACTTTTTAATTGTTTAAGAAATGGAAAAATACTGCTTTGTCTGTGTTTCTCGAATAAATATTTGTTTTTTAAATACAGTTGTTAAATTCTTTAATTCGAGTTTAGTTCACTTGTGCTAAATAAACAATTTGTTTTGTTTTTCTTTTTTTAAGAGTATAAAAGTGCTTCGATATATAAAATCGGAGCTAGTCGATTTTGGTAGATCCTACCTAAATTTTGAACGATGAGATAATTAAAATGTACTGTGAATCGACTTAATCTCATAAAACACCAATTTTTTTCTTTGTCCCAAACCCCCTCAAAAACTGAATTTGAGAATCTTATTTTCAATTTCAATATACAGTATTTCATTAGTAATTACCTAGAGATTTAAAATCGTGAAGCTTGAATTTATTAAATTTGCTTATCGAAGTAGATCTCATAATTGAAATGAAATATCTTTGTGAAAAGTTTCTCTATCGTCTAAATTAATACTAGTGCTCAGAAAAAAATCAATTTCATTACGCCTACAAATAAACAAATTACAGAGAACATAAATTGACCAATAACGACCGAGAATATTCTTCTGTGCTTCATATTTGGTTACTATCCTTCTTGTGATTGGCCAGAAAATTTTTAGGGGGCGTTATGACGCATCCTAATAATAGCGGGGGTATAGTGAAATTTAGGAACTGAGCACTAAATTAAATTTAGACGATATAATCAGATATAAATTATATCCGAGTCAAAATTTAAGGTCAGTCAACTCAATTTAGAAATATCGAATTATCTATCATGTTTCTATTTTAACTCCTAAAAGTCTGAGACGTGGTTTATATACAGTCCCCTAAATGAGTCCCGAAAAAAGGGAACATTACAATCAATCCTGCGAAGTTTACTTGTTGTTAACAATATTGTTCGAGAAGNAAAAACGCTTAATTTTCACTGGCCAAAAAATAAGCCTTTAGCACTTCATACGGCTTCGCTAGAACTGGATCACATACTACCTGTAAAATCACGAAAAATTGACCTCAAAATCGATTTTTTTTTGAAAATTTTCATAAAAAAAAAATCTTAAGTCATAAAATGACCAGAAAAAAATTCTCTACAAGATAGGTTAAAAACATCGATACCCATTTTTGAGTTTTGAAATTTCTTATTCAAAATCGTCCTAAATGAGTCCCGAAAAAAGGGAACATTTCAATCAATCCTGCGAAGTTTACTTGATGTTAACAATATTGTTCGAGAAGCTTTCTCTTGGCCAATCAGAGAGCAAGGATTTGAAGATTACATGTGATTATGACTAGGGGTGGATTATTTTGAAACATAGATATGTTTACCGTAAAAAAGGTATCGTGGCCTAAACGTAAATGTCGAGACTCTCCACTTTTGCTCGCCTCCACACTCATCGCTTTAACTAAGACAAGTCAATCACAGGCGCGGATTCAAAAGCGTGCTGCGGCAAACACATTTAGGCATCGTTACATGAGGTGTATGAGAGAAGTACTCTTAGGGTAGAACTGACAAACTAACGATTAATGACAAAATTTTAATTTATTATGAAGTGCTCTAGAAATTTCTGCGATAAGGTGTTTTGAAACACGGATGCGAAGGTGGATCGCGTGGAAATATTTAGCTACCGTGTAACTTGAAAATGATTAAAATCGATTGTCACACAATATATTGAAAATTCAATGATAACTTCATCAAATTTTCACCCATACTGTCTAATCAGTTTTACTCGGAGCGACGTCTAAAGTACCAAAGTGGTATGCCAGAACTTTTATCCAAGGATTAGCATAGACAGTGCTATGCATGCGTTGTTCGCCTTAATGGACCCTTGAAAAATAACAATTTTTATAATTGAGACCAAAAGTTATGGTTTTTAATTGTTTTCATGAAATATTGATAAAAATGCCTAAAAGCGGCGTTGTGGGTGATCCTCAACGAAAATAAGGATTTTTGGCAGACACTTTAATTTTTGGTCATTCGCATGTAAATTAGAAAAATTTTCGATTTTTATGTCATCTCCCTCACTCACGTTAACCTTTGCTATATTTTGAGGAACCCGATTTTCGAAAACAAAATATGTGAAGATTAACTCGTTTAGTCACTTCAAGCCAGCTGAAAAAATCCGCTTTACTTTATTATTAAACTTTAATTCTAGAAAATGTTTTTGAAGCGTATACGTACAAGTCAAAATACAAATGCGTAAGGTAAAACGCACGATCTGGTGAAAGCTCGACGAGATCTGAACTAAGCCATATTTTTATCTTGTTTTTTAGAATTTTATTTTGTCAGTCGAAGACAGGCAAGTCTTAGCCACCCAAATTGAAAAAGTCAATACATACAGTATAATATACGCAAAATAAATCACTTACATATCCGGTCACCTCTTTATTTCATGATTTGGAAGTATTTTTGAAAACCTGATGAAAAGCTTATTTCCAAAACTGTATAAAATGAGTGTTAACCTAACTTGGAGTGGCGAGTGCACAGATTGAAATGATACGTAGACAAATGTAGGTGTGTCGGGGTCCAGTTTTGCCATTCTTCCAGCTACTTCTCTGGCGAAAATTTCAGTGCTTATTTATGGTTGAAAATTTACTCAGTATACATCGTAGTAGGTCACTCTTCCGGTATTTTTACGTAAAGTCAATTATCGGCGAGTTTCTGCATTTACTGCTTGTGCCGTAACTCATTTCTGAGCAGTGTCGGCTTTGACTTTTTGAGCCGGAAACGATTTTTGACATTAACTGTTTGTGCAATAAGTTATAGCCAATAACTCAACAGAGTTTTAACTTGACTAGAAATTCAGAAGATTTAAATATAT